>WPDH01000136.1:0-93921 GCA_019137255.1 Corinectria fuckeliana | reverse complement strand
ACTTATATAGTTTAATATTCTAAGTAAGTAATATAAATATATAATATACTTACTATAAGATATAATAGTATTAATACTAATACTAACTATAGTACTAAACTATCTTACTTAAAAGAGGCTTAAGTAGCTTTTAAAATATTTTTAAGTTAGATTAGACTTAAGTCTAAGTTTAACTCTTATAGTATTTAAACTAATTAACTAATTAAGAGAGTAAATACTATTAAAAGTTAAAGAAAGTATACTAATACTAGTTAGTAATAAGAATAATACCTAAGAGGATAAAAATAAGTAGTATAAGTAACTTAGACTTAACTTAAGACTAATTAAATTTTAGTATATAATTTAAGCTAAGCCTTATAAGAACTTATTATTATAAGTATATAATTAGCTTTTCTTATAAAGTAGACCTACTTATAACTTATATTACTATATATATATACTAAGCTTAACTTACTTCTCTTTTAGGTAAGAATAATAAGAGGTTTTTTATCTTATAGCTTACTATTAGGGTTTTTCCCTCTTATTATAAATTAGTTTAAGTTACTTAGAATAAAAACTAAATAGCTATAAGCTAAATTAGGTATAAATAAATTAAAATTACTAAAAGAGTTTTAAAATTATATAATATATAATAGCTCTAACTATTATACTAAACTAACTTTTTTATTATTATAATAATAATATTACTAATCTTAATATATAAGGCTAACTTATAGTATTAATATTTTAATACCTAATAAGACTATAAAATTATAACTCTTATATTTTATTATACTAGTTAAGTAGTCTAATTAGCCTAGCTAATTATTTAATATTAAATTAAAAGACTAAAATATATTAACTATATAAGAAAATTATATCTTAATATTATTTTTTAAGCTTTTTAGAGGTCTTTTTAGCTAAGTAATATAATAATATTACCTTTAATCTTATTTACCTCTTTTTATATTAATAAAATTATTTAATATAAAAGTAAATAAGATTATTATAAAGCTAAAAACTAAAAAATCCTCTAAGTGTTTTTCTTTTCTAATTTAATAATAATATAACTTAGAAAATTATAAGTATTATTAGGCTTATTATATAGCTTTATTTAAGGCTATATATATTTATAATTATATAATAAAAATTATATATTTTTATTTTTAAAAAGGCTTTATAAGACTATCTACTAGTATTTAAGCTATAAGTAGCTAAGATATTTTAACTTTATCTTTTTAAATAAGCTTATAAACTTTATATAATCTTTTATAAATATTTAGTAGTTACTTCTACTATATCTTAGCTATATACCTAAAATTAATTTTAACTTAACTAACCTTTTTTATAAACCTTTTTTACTTTTTTTCCACTCTTATTTTATTAATATACTATATATAATAAGCAGACTAAGTAAAATAAAAGATATTAAGATTATAAACTGTTTTTTACCTTCTCTTAAAAAAATCTTTTACTATAAAACTCTTACTTATTATAAACTAAGCCTAATATAAAAACAACTTATAATTAATTTAAAAATCTTATTATTAAAACTAAATATAAACTTAGAGTAATTATCTTAAAAGCTACTTTTCTTTTAGTATAAGAAATAGTAGTAGTCTTAACTAATACTATTATAAGTTATACTTAATATACTAGTAGTAAGATTTTAATCTTATTATCTCTTATAAAAATAATTATAATTACTATTAAAAAGATAGTATTAACTACTTTTTAGAATATACTTATTAAGATTTTAACTTAGGCTTAAGTTACTTATAATAAGAGAATACTTTAGTCTCTTATAATATTACTTTTAAAAATAATCCCCTCTTATCTTAATAAGAAGATTATTATTAGGTTACTAAGTATAGCTTTTAATATTATATCTTATATACTATTAGCTATTATAATATCTATTAATTATACTCTCTTAAGAGACTATCTCTTACTTATAATAGTCTTATATTACCTTCTTAGTAAGAATATTATAATCTTTTTTTATAAACTAATTATAAATCTCTTAAAAAATAATACTTAAATTCTTATTATTTTTAGTATAAGTATATATTAGGTTTTAAAGTAGTTTATAATAGTTACTAAGAGAGTTTTAACTATTTATATAAAAGGTATACTTAAAAACCTTATAGTAAATATTTAATAAGCAAATAATATTAAGATATATATTATAAAACTACTATAAAGCTACTATATAATTAGATCTTATTAGTCTTTAGTTATATTATTAACTAAACTAATAAATATAAATAAACTTTATAACTAAAATATAATTATAACTATAAAAGTATATTAAACTAAGTCTTATTTAAGAGAGATTTAACTAAGATAGTACTTTAAGTGCTTTTACTTTAAATATATTATATAATACTATAAAAAGTTATACTTAGTATAGTCTTATATATACTATATAGTATAAAAAAAGTAAGAGTAAGTAAGAGATACTTATATAAAAAGACTTATATAGTTTAATATTTTAAATAAGTAGTATAAATATATAGTATACTTACTATAAGATATAGTAATACTTATACTAATACTAATACTAAATACTATACTAAACTACTTAGCTTACTAAGAGTCTAAATAGCTACTAAAATAGCTTTAAGTTAGGTTAGACTTAAGTTTTACTCTAGTAGTATTTAAGCTAATTAACTAAATTAAAGAGTAAATACTATTAAAAGTAAGAGAAGAAATACTAAGTAGTAATAAGAATAATACCTAAAAGAATAAGAAAAAAAAGTAGTATAAGTAACTTAAGCTTGTCTTAAAACTAAATAAACTCTAGTATATAATTTAAGCTAAGCCTTATAAGAATTTATTAAAACAAGTATAAGACTAGCTTTTCTTATAAAGTAAACTTACTTTAAAACTTATATTACTATATATATATACTAAACTTAACCTGCTTTTCTCTTAGGTAAAAGTAATAAAGGGTTTTTTATTTTATAACTTACTATAAGGTTTTTCCCTTTTATTTTAAATTAGTTTAAGTTACTTAAAAGAAAAACTAAATAGCTATTAGCTCTATTAGTATATAAATAAATAAATATAAACTTAGTAATAGTAAATATTAATATACTAAAATACTATAACTAGTTTAGCTAACTACTTTATAATTAGCTAGATTATATTAATATTATTATATTAAATTTAAGTTATATTTTAAATCTTAATACTAACCTTCTTAAGAAGTTAACTTAAAGTTAACTACTTCTTAACTATACTTATAAGAGTAAGTATTACAGTCTTAGTTAACTCTAGTTATATAGTATATATATATTATATACACTCTTACTAATTTTTTACTAACTATAAGCAGATTATAATTTCTAACTGTAATTTATTTTAAATTATAACTCTAAACTATAATCTATTAGACAGGATTATAATTTCTAACTATAATTTAATAAAATACTCTAAGTATATATATATATTTACTTAGTATATTAGATAAGAGCTTTAAGCTTTTTAGCTATTAATACACTTAGTTATATTAAATCTACTATTTTACTATTATTAGACTATAACTTATATTACTTATTATAATATTTTAAACTACTTATTTAAACACTTTATATTTTAAACTTATCTTATACTCTTAGGTTAAACCTAGCTATTATATATTAATAGCTCTTATTTAGTATTTTACTATATTAACTTAAGTAATAATTTAAATTAGTTATTATAGCTTTAATAACTTTATCTAGCTTAAAAACATCCTAAGAGAAGTAACTTTAAGATAATATCTATATATATAATAATAGTATTTTAAGTAACTTAGTATCTAATAATAATAATAATAAAAGAACTATAAAACTTAAATATATAAACTAATATATATATAAAAAGATAGTTACTTTTTATAACACTTTAGAAAATATATTTAATAAGAATATTATATATTTTTAAGCTTTTAAGTAATATATTATAATACTTATTATAGTTTAAGCTTAAATAACACAGCTAAGACTAAATAATAACTATATTATTAGTTTTTTATAAGAGTATATTAAATAACTTAGTAATAAGTATACACTTAAAAGCTATCTTATATATATATAAAATACCTAGTTTCTACTTATTATAGTTTTAATCTACTTTTAAAGTATATTTTAACACTATAATTTAAATTCTTATATATATATTATCTTAAGAATAATAGTATATTAAGACTATAGTAATAATACTAATATACTTCTAATAGTTATTAATTTAAGAGTATATAAACTTAACTAAAGTTAATATAACCCTCTTATAAAAATTAGCTAGTATATACTAAGTAAAAATAATAAACTTACTATAAAACTAAGTAAAATACTAATAGATAACTTAGAAAATAAAGTATATAATACTATTACTAGAATTATTTATATTATATTTTTTAAATAAGTTTAATATATTATTTAAGCTTATATATTTATATATAAGCTATAAGCCTATGTTTTTATAAGAGTTAGTCTTACTAAAGTATAAATATAAAAATTATAAAGATAAGTATTAGTATATTATAAAGCTTTCACTTAATAAGTATTTAGTAAGTACTTATAAAGTGTTTTTAAAAAGGCTATTAGCTTACTATTTAGGTAAGCCTTAAGGTTAAGCCTTAAAGGCTTATATTAAATATTAATAGTATTAGTATTAACTATTATAATTACTCTCTTCTCTTTTAAGTCTTATCTTAAAGTGTTATTTTTTATAATAAGAAGTTTATTATTTTTCTATATATATAGTAGTTTACTAACTATATAAAAATAATATAGCTTATTATTAGATTTATTATAATCTAAGTATTATATAAGTAGTTATTAGGCTATTATATAAGAGCTTACTTATTTTACACTTTAAATATTTACTTTAGGTTTTTATTTACTTTAAGTTTAGAATTTTATTTTTTTATAACCTTTTTTAAAACTCTCTTATTTATAGTTAATATATTAGTTTTTTCTCTTAACTTTATATTTTTCTTTTTAATTAGTTTTTACTCTTTTAATATTATTTTTACCTACTTACTAAATATTTAGCTCTTATATACTAATATTAATTCTTAAAGTTATAGTTATAATATTAAAAGAGTTTTATATTTAAGCTAAAATTATTTTTTCTTTTTTAGATAAAAAGTTTTTTAAAATACCTTTTAGTAGTATTTTCCACTCTTATTATATTTAATAAAAATATTATTCTTTCTTATATTTTTATACTTATAGTTCTCTTATTTCTTATTATACTATTTATAAAGCCTTAAATAAGTAATATAACTAAGTATATATTATAAGTACTTAATAAGCTATAAGTACTTATACTAATTTTATAATAATAAATTCTTACTAAGTTAGTCTTTATAGTATAATAATACTAAAACTTTTTTTACTATTTTTCTTATTATAACTAAAATAATAAAAAGAAGAGTATTTCTACTATTAGCTATTAGTATATTATTTATACTATTTATACTATTACTACTATATAGTAAAATCTTATTAAGTTTATTAAAAACCTTATAGGTATTTATATTTAAGGTAGTAATATATATTTATTTATATACTAAAAAGTAGTTACTTTTACTTAAATTTAAGCTTTATATACTAAGATTAAATTTAGTTTAATTAACTATAAGAACTAGTTAGTTTTATAAGCTTAACTAGTATTTATAATACTCTTATATTATTATAATAACTTTATCTTTTAACTTTTATTATTAGCTTTTTATACTTTAGTAGTTACTAAGTGTATACTTATTATTAAGATATCTAATAAGAGTTTTACTTATACTTTTTTTAATAAATTTTTTAAGACTATTTAAGCTTTTATTATTTAGTATTATAATAATAAGACTTTTAAGCTATTTATTTTCTTTATAAGTATAATACTTTTTTACTATAGTAACTAACTAGCTTTTAACTGTTTTTATAATAATAAGAGCTTAATATATAGTAATAGTATATTTAGTGCTTTTTCTTATTATAGTTTAGTTTATTTTTTAGCCTTTTTTTACACTTTTCTTATACTGTTTATAGCTATTAGCTACTTATTTAAAATCTTAAAAGAGAAGCTTTTACTTATTTTAAAATAAAGTGTATTATAGCTAAGTAGTAACACTTAGAGGAGAAATAACTCTAAAAGTAAGCTTATTAAGAGTAGAATAAAAAGAATAATTAGAAAAAAAAAAAAGTCTAGTCTTATTATAATAGTTAGGTTTATTATACCTCTTTTTAAGCTTAAATTTTTATTATTAGTTTAGTTTATAGTTTAGTTTTTTTTATAGTTTTAAGTGGTTTTTATTTAGAGTTTTAATAGTTTAGTTATTTAAGTTTATATTTAAGTTAGAAAAGAGTAAGTATTTATCACTTAGTTATTATTAGGTTTTTACCTATTATTAGAGATTCTTATTATCTTATTTCTTATATATATACTTTTATTATTAGTAATATTATTATACTACTTTTATTATATTTTCTAAGTAAATTATAAGTTTTTAAGTATTATATTTTACTAGCTATTTTATTTATTTTACTAAGTAGAAGGTTTCTTCTCTTATTTTCTTATTTATAATAATTCTTTTAACTTTTTACTTATTTTCTTTTCTTTTAAGTTCTAAAAGAGTTATTAAGTATTTATTAAGTGTTTTATATATATCTTTTTATAGTTTAATAAGTAAGACTAAAAATATATTATATATCTTATAGTATTATTTTAGTAAGTAAACTTAATAAGCTTGTTTTTTAACTTTTTTAGCTATTATAACTTAAATAAACTTAAATACTAATTTCTTATATTTAAATTAGAAGTTATATATAAATAGTTTTACTACTTATTTTACTTAGTATTCTTATTTAAGATGTTTTTTATTATAGTTTTTAGCTTAAGCTTTTATTACTTATTTCTAGTACTTATAAGTCTTATTATATACTTAGTAAAAAGTTTTAATATACTTAGTTACTTTTTATATAGTAGTTTTAAAGTGTTATAATATATATTTTATTACTTTTATTAAATAATATAAATACTATTATAAGTATAACTCTAATAAATACACTTTTTACACTAGTTAAAATAACTAAAATTCTCTATCTAATAATTATTTATTTATTTATTTATTTATACTTTATAGACCTAAAAGGTAGATAGTGCTTCTATTCTATATAGATACAGGAAAAACTATAGAATTAGATAAAAACCCATATCCTTTATATAGCAGGCTCAGGTCAGGCCTCTTATGCTATTGCTATATGTGAGTAAATAGTCCTTTTGCTAGGACTAAAGTTATCTTATTTCCTAGAGGGCTAGGAAAAAATTAAAGAGAGGGAAGGGGAAAAAGGGAGAAGGAAAAGAGGGAAAAAGAAAAAAAGGAGTGAAGGAGGGAGAAATAGTTAACTGAATATTAAGCGCCTAGTCCGCTGCGGGAGCGGAGCGGTTAAGTGTTAGGATTATACCGGCTAGGTATGTCTAGGTTGCTTTATAGTTACAGCTGAGGGCTTGGGATTTTAAGTGGGCAGAACTAGCTGCTAGTAGGTTAGCCAGCTGTTAGTAGGTCAGCTAGCAGCACAGTTGTTAGTGGCTAGAGGCTGTCTATCTAATAATTAATCTTATACTTAAAATAATAAGTATAAGATATATTAGTAATATAATAGTTTAGCTTAGTAAAATAATAAAAAGAATTATATTTAGTTATTTTTTTCACTCTTAGCTTAGTTATATATTTTTATATTATATTAGTATATTATAAAATATTTAAAAAAGAAAGTTATAAACTAATAGTAAAAATTATAATAAGCTTACTTAGGTAGCTTTAAAAATAAGACTAATAAAAGAAAAATATTATATTATAACTTAAGTTAACTTTAGTTATATAGTATATATATACTATATATACTCTTACTAATTTTCTATTAACTATATATAAATTATAATTCTTAACTATAATTTATCTTAAATTATAACTTTAAACTATAATTTATTAGATAAAATTATAATTTCTAATTATAATCTAGTAAAATACCTTAAGTATATATATATTTACTTAGTATATTAGATAAGAGTCTTAAGCTTTTTAGCTATTAACACACTTAGTTATATTAAATCTACTATTTTACTATTACTAGACTATAACTTATATTACTTACTATAATATTTTAAACTACTTATTTAAATACTTTATATTTTAGACTTATTTTATACTTTTAAGTTAAACCTAGCTATTATAGTAAGTAACTTAGCTTTTATACTTAATATAGTAATTATATTTTACTTTATAGCTTTTTAAGTGATAAGACTCTTATATAGTATAACTATCTAGCCTTATAAGAACTTTCTAGTAGTTAAGTAGTTTTTAAAAGCTATATTTATAGCTATAAAGAGATTTCTCTAATTCTTAGCTACTATATAATAAATATAAAGCTTTCTAGTATTATAAAAGTAGCTAATATATTATTTTACTACTTTATTATACTTAAGGCTTAGCTAATAACTAAATTAACTTAGCTTTAATAATATATAAGATATATTAGGCCTTATATTATTAATAAAATAGCTTATACTACCTACTTTTATCTTATACTTTAAGATAAGACTAAAACTAGTTTTATATATTATAAGTATAAGAATTTATAAAAGTAAAAAGGTTTTTTTCTTATAAGTTACTAGTCTCTTACTATTTAAGCTAAATTTTCTAGCTATAATTAAAATATATAACTCTTAAAAGAGCTAAAAGTAACTTACTATATAGTTTTTAATAATCTTAATTCTTAAGAACTAGTATAGCTTTTTTAGGTTTTTAACTAAATACTTTATTATTAAAGTATTATAAACTTATTACTATTTACTTTTAATCTCTTTTAGTTATATTATAATAATATTATCTATATAAAAAAAGATAAAAAGCTTTTTACACTTAAAAATATAAGAGTTTTTCTTATAAGCTTTAAAGTCTTAACTAGTAAAAAGAAATAAGTAAGATTTTTATATTATAGTTTTAGTAATATTTATAAGCTGTAAAAAGCTCTTAAGAGCTTTAAAAAGACTTTTCTTTTTCTAGTAGTAAGTAATAATAAACCTCTCTACTTAGTAAAGCTTTAATAAAAGTGTTAATAATATTATACTAATATATATTAAGATTTTTCTTATAGTATTATATATATATAACTTAAAATATCTTATATGCTAAGATTAATATATAAGTTTTAGCTTTATTCTTATTTTACTTATTTTTATAAGCTATTAAATATATCTTAAAGTATATTATATAGCCTTATTTATTAACCTTATATATAAATACTTATTTAAGGTTAATAAGCTAAATATTATTATTTAGCTTATTTATAAGAATCTTCTTATAAGCTTTTTTATCTTTTAGGTTTTTAATTTTTAAAAGAAGACTTATATACTACTAAAAAGCTTATAAGAAGGTTATAACTTACTTATATAACCTTAAGACAGGTTATATTATATTAATATAAAAATAATATCTTTCTACTTTTAAAAGAGTTATATTAATAATATACTTTACTTTAGTGCTTTTTTTAAGTTTTTTTTACTTTTATATCTTAAGAGCTTTCTTTAAGAGCTTTTAACTATAATACTTAAAGATTATATTAGCTTTCTAAAGGTGCTTATTATAATCTTTTTATATCTTTTATAATAATTCCTCTAGTAACTAAAAAAGGTATTATTAGAGTTATTATATAAGATTAAATTAGCCTTACTATTTGTTTTATCTCTTAAGATCTTATTTATCTTTTTAAGTATAATAAGTTATATATTATTTAAACTATTATATCTCTTTTAAGAATATTATAAGTAGTGCTTAAATTTATAACTTAGTAAGGTTTAAAAAAGACCTTATAACTACTATATTAAAACTAACTTTCTTACTAATATTTTTATTATTAAGAATCTCTCTTATATTAATTTAATTTAAAATTCTATAAGTATATTTCTTATAAGCTTTTATATCTTTTTTATATCTTAAATTAAAGTATTCTCACTTATTAAACTATATATTAATAAAAATTATAACCTTTTTATCTTAAGTTACTAGTATATAAATCATATATTATAACTTACTCTTATAGCTAATAAGATACTTAATATAAGCTTTTTATATAAGTAGGCTTAAAAACTTATATAACTTAATATATTCTAAAATAGTTATAGTTATTAAGTAAGTTAAGCACTTAAAAATCTTAATATATACTTATAAGAGCCTTATATTCTTAGAGATATAACTATATATAAGAGTATTATTTTTAATTTAGTCTTACTAAAGCTAGTAGAGTATTATTTATTAATTGTTTTTTTAATAAGTATTATAAGCTTAAGCTATAAGTTTAGTTTTAAAAGAGTGTATATATTATAATATATACACTTAAGCTATAAAAAAAGCTAAAGTATACTTAGTATACTTTTAACCTTTTTTTCTTTTTAAGTTTATATATATTCTTAATAATATCTACTTATAGTAGCCTTAAGGCTAGTCTTTTATATTATATAGTCTTTTTTTAACTTAAAAGGTAATACTTTTAGTTAATATAAATACTATAATAGTAAAAAATAATATATATATAGTATAATATATACTAGACTTAGTAGATAAAATAACTTTTAACTAAGTTTAAGCTAAATTTAATATAATATAATAAATAACTAATAACTAATAATAACTACTTAATTATATAGCTAAGATAGTATATATTATATAAGTAACTTTATAATAGTTTATCTTTAGCTAGAATATACTAGCTTTTATACTAGTAATTTTAGTTTTTTTAATAATTATTATTAATATAGTTCTTATAGTTTAATCTTATCTTATACTAGTAGCTTCTTATTATAAGCTACTTTTATAAGATATACTTTTTAATAGTAATAAGAAGAAATTCTCTACTTAGTATATATATATTAAGTATATCTTAAAGGTTAATAAATACTTTATTAGCTCTAATAATAAAAGTAAGTAAATATTTATTTATATAAATACTATACTAAAAGTAAAATTTAAAATCTTAAAGTTTTTTCTAATAAGAGTAAAAGTTAACTATAACTTAAAGTCTCTTTTAAACTATATAAAAAGATCTTTTAGTAACTTTTACTAGTAGAAAATTACTTAGCTTAAGCTAAAATAACTAGAGTAAGATAATAATAAACCTTTTACTAGCTTTTTTATATATTTTAAATAAAAACTTATATAAGTAAAAAGGTAAAGCTAGGTTAATAAAGTAAAACTAGCTTAGTTTTAGCACTTTTTAAATAAGAAAATAAAAGGTATTAGTATAAGATAAAAAGTCTCTTATAATAACTTTATAAATATAGTTTATTAGTAAGAGATATAGTTAGTATAAACTAACTACTTAACTAAAGCTATTAGCTAAAAAAGAGAGATATATAAATAAGAATACAACTTAAGTAACTATAAAAAATGTAAAATAGTTTAGACTGCCTTTTAGTATTAAACTTAATACTTTTAAAAGTAATTTAGCAAATAAAAATAAGAATAAATAATAAGAGCTATTATAACAGCTTAGTAAGATAAGATAAAAAGTAATAAAAAGTAAGATTAAAATTAAGAATAAAAAAAGTATTATTTTTTATTTAAGATTAGGTAAAATAATCACTTTATATAGTAACTACTAATAATTAAGTCTTATATATATTAAACTTTTATATACTAACTAGTATTATTATAAACCTTTTTTATAACTTAATACTTATCTTTAAGTATATTAAGAGTTATATTTTAAAATAATAAAAAACTCTAATTAATAGTTTAGTCTTTCTCTAATCTTACTATAAGTAATATATTTAACTTATTATAATCTTCTTATTTTTTTATTTATCTTTTTACTTTCTTATTACTTTTTATCTTTTTTTATCTTATTATATATTTTAATATATCTTATTACTTATCTTAAGTATAGTTTTAAGCTACTAATTTATTTATATAAGAAAAGTAAGTAATAAATAATAAGAGTTAAAAGAGAGTATAAGCTACTATTATTAGAATAAGCTATTATTAAAAACTTATAAGCTTATTAGGTATATTTATAGCCTAAGTGTTAGTTATAAGATAATAGTAAGTTTAAGTATTAAAAGCTTAAGTAAAAGTAAGTTTATTAAAAGTATATCTTACTATTTTATTAGTAGTAGCTCTTATTTATTAATTAGCTATAATATTTAATCTTATACTTTTCTCTTTTTAAGTAATATCTCTTAAAGGTATACTAATAATTAAAAGTATAAGATTAGTAATCTTATAAGGTTTTAAAACTTTAATAGTTTTAAACTTATTTTTTATAATAATATCTTCTTTTAAATCTTTCTTATTATTATACTATCTTTAAAAAGCAGCCTTCTTATTTATAGCTTATAAGAATTTAATAGCTTTTTAGATATTTTTAGAATTTTAACTAGTATTAAGTATAAGAGGGGAGTTTATTTTATAAGTAAATAATAAAATATAAGATCTAGTAGTTTTTCTCTTTTTAAGTATAAGTATAAAGTTATAATTTTTAAAAAGGTTTAAATAAAACTACTTATTTAGGTTAATATAAGATAAGATATAGTCTTAATTAGGTAAGAGAGTAAGCTTTATTTTTATATTAGTTAAAGTTATTTTCTCTTTTTTTATAAGTGTTAGCTCTAGTGATTTTAGCTTAAAAAGAGGTTTTTTCTAAAGGTTATATAAAGTAGTATTAATACCTTTAGGTGTTAAGTTTAATTAAGAGCTTAAAAGTTCTTAAGATCTCTTTTAGATAAGTATATATAAGGTAAAAGTTATAAGTAAGTTAGTTAAATTAAAGTTATATTTTAATAGTTTTAAGTTAGCTAGTTTTTAGTATATAATCTTATTTAGTATATTTTTAAAAAGTAAACTTATAAGATTAAGATTTAAGTCTTAGTTTTTATAATATTAAATTAATTAATTTAGTAAGATAATAAAAGTAAGCTAGTAAAATATTTAGCTAGTAAGTATAGTTTAGTACTTATCTATTAGTATACTACTTATATAAATAGTCTAATACTTATTATACTTATATTAAAAGCTTATATTATTTTACTAGAGGAATATATACTTATTAATATTAGTAAATAACTTTTAAGATAGTATACTTAAGTGACTTTTATAAGACTTATAAGTTAGTATACTAATACTTATATTTTTAACTAGCTAAGTATTAGTAATATACTACTAGTTTTTAATACTAATCTTATCTAAAATAAGAGTTTTAATAAAGTTAGTAATATACTTTATAACTATTAAATAGGTAGTATTAATAGTAATAAAAAAGTAAAAAGTTAAAACCTAATTATACTAGTAAAAGATTACTTTTATATTTATTAAGATAAAAGCCTTATTAATCTTAAGATGTTAAACTTTACTAGCTTATTAGATTAAATACTTTTATATATAACTTATAAGACTTTATAAGTTAAGAAAAAGTAAAAAAGCTATAATATAGTTATACTTCTAATTAGAAGGTTACTTAAAGACTAAGATAGTAATAATAGTAAAGTTAAAAAGTAACTTATAATTAATAAGTATCTTTTTAAAAGCTAAAGTTATAGCTTTTAAGTAAGATTAGGCTGCTTACTTTTAAGAGTTATAATAGTATATTTACTTATTATAATAGTTAAAAATATATAAGGTCTAATAATTAGTATAATAGACTATCTTAGTAATAGAACACTTATTATATATTTTCTTTTAAAATTTCTTATAGCTTTTATAGCTTATTTTAGTAGTATAAGAAACTTATTTAGTATTTTTAGTAAGATAAGAGTTATAATCTCTCTTATTATTCTTTTTATCTTTCTTATATATATAAAAGTTAAGACTAGTATTTTAAAAGAGAGTGTTATTAAAAATATAAATATAATTTTTTATAGTAATTATAATATCTTATATTTTATAAGTTAAGTAGGTAGTAAAATATTAAGCTTAAAGTTAAAAGCTTAGCCTTCTTATTAAAGTCTCTTTAAAAGCCTCTAAAAGTCTTAATAGTAAGCTAACTAAAACTAATTATAAACTTATTTATTAGGGCTTTTATTAAAAGTATTATAAGCTAGTATTTTACACTAGTTAGTATTAATAGTATTTAAGTAAAAGTCTAAAATAATTAAGTTATTATTATTTTAGTAGCTTTAGTTAGTATAAGATTAAAAGTAAGTAAGTTATCTTATAATAATATCTTTTAGAGGTTTATAAATATAATACTTAGTAAAATAGTAAAAGGCTTTTAAGCTTTCTTTTTAAAAGACTCTTACTTTAAAATATAAGATTTAGCTATTATATATAAAGCAGTTTAGCTTATTATTAATAGTAAGTACTATTATAACTGCTTTTACTATAAATAAGAAGTGTTAAAAGATAAAAAAAAAGGTATTTTAAAATAAAAGGTAAGTGTTTAAAATAAAGAGCTAAAGTGTAAAAAAATATAAAAGAAATACTAAAAGTAAAAAAAAGTACTTTTTTATAATAAGATAACTTATATAAAAGTATTTATCTTTTTAGCTACTTACTTAATAAGATCTTTTAGGTTTTATTTATATACTTAAAAAGATATTTATATTTTAGCTCTCTTATAATATATTTAATTATTTCTCTTTATAAATCACTAAATTTATTATATTTTAACTATTTCTTTTTTATAAATTACTTTATTTATTATACTTTATTTATAAGGCTTTTCTTTTATCTTTTTAGCCTTTTTCTTTTTATATTTTTTTCTTTTTTTAATATTTTTCTCTTTTTTTACTTTACTTATATTACTCTTATTAGATTTACTACTTTATAATAGCCTTTTAAGCTAAGTAAAAAATACTTATTACTTAATAATATAAGACTTTTTTTAACTTATATAATCTTATAAAATATAATACTAATAAGTGTAAATTTTCTTAGTAAACTCTTACTAAATAAAAAGATTAGACTTTATTTTATATTATTTTACTTTTATACTAAAGCTATTAGTACTAACTTATAAGTTTTTCTTAAAACTACTAGTAGTAATAGTTAATTTAATACTTTTTAGTAGTTTAAAAAAAGTTTTAATATTTAAATCTACTCTTAAAAAGCTTTTAATCACTTTAGTTACTCTTTTTATATTAAGCTTACCTTTAAGAGTAAAAGCTTAAAAATATTTTAAGATATTTATATTTTCTTTTAGTATAGCTTTTAAGATATTAATAGTGTTATTTAAACTAGTATTAAACTTACTATTAATTATTATTTTTACTCTTTTTATATTTATACTAAGTTTAATTATTCTTAAAGGTATATTATTATATAAGCTTTTAACTAGTCTTTTTATTTAAAGGCTTTACTTATAGCTTTATATAATAATAATAATCTTATCTTTTATTTTTATAATATTTAATCTTATACTTTTAATATTTTAAGTAACTATAAGTATTTTTTCTTTTTATACTTACTAATTAATCTTAGGTTTTATAAGCAGTTAATATACTAATTATATCTAAAAAAATAATATTTACTATAAGTAGACTTTTTTACTTAGCTATTAGAAAAAGAGTTTTTAAAATAGTCTTTTAAACTACTCTCTTAATAGTAAAAAGACTATAAAGGTTTCTTTTAATAAGAATTAAAAAGTTAAGTTAATAAATAAAAGTAGTTATCTTTAGATTTTAAAACTACTACTTTTAGCTAAAAATTAAAATTAAAAGCTTAAGTATATTATATATAAGGCTAAGAAAGTATATAATAAGAATTAATAAAAGAGTTTTAAAACTATTAATAGTAAGTAGTTTTTTAGTCACTTTTAAGACTTTTTTTTAACTTAAATTCTAGTAATTTTTATTATATTTCTTACTTATTTAGCTAGATTTAATACTTATCTTTTATATTCTAATTTTTATTTATCCTCTTATTAATAGTAGTATCTTAAGCTATATTAAGCTTATCTTAAGTTATATTTTACTTATTTTAAGCTATATCTTACTTGTTTTCTCTCCTATTTATACCTTTTCTAATAGTAACTTATATAGTTTAGTAAGTTTACTATTATAAGATAAATCTTTATAGTATTACTTTAATACTATTAGTACTAAAACTACTTACCTTTTATTATTTTTAAAAGATAAACTTTTAAGTGTTATTATAGCTCTTAGATAAAAAGTATTATTACTTTGTTTTTACTTATATTTCTTTTATTATTCTTTTTACTTATTAGATCTAATACTTTCTTATTATTCTTTTTATCTTAATTTTTAATAAGAGGTTAAAATTTAAAGTTTTTCTTATTAGCTTTTAAGGTTTACTATTTTATTTTTATTTTTAATAAACTTTTTTAGCTAGTTTTTATAAATTAATCTCTTAATACTAATTTTATTTAAAATAGTAATATAATAGCTAACTTTTAGCTTATCTTAACTCTTAATATAATATAAGCTATCTTACTTATATTATATTTTTACTTCTCTTATTATATTATCTTACTATCTAATATTATATCTTAGTATAAAATCTTTAAGATTTAATAGCTCTTTTAGATATTTCTCTTATAGCTATTATTTATCCTTTAAGTGAGCTTTTATTAGTATATTATAACTTATTTATTATTTATTTATTTATTTATACTTTATAAACCTAAAAGATAAATAGTGCTTTTATTTTATATAAATATAAAAAAAACTATAAGATTAAATAAAAACCTATATTTTTTATATAGTAAACTTAAGTTAAGCCTCTTATACTATTACTATATATAAGTAAATAGTTTTTTTATTAAGACTAGAGTTATCTTATTTTCTAAAAGGCTAGAAAAAAATTAAAAAGAGAGAAAGAGAAAAAAAAAAAAAAAAAAAGAATAAAAAGAAAAAAAAAGGTAAAAAAGAGAGAAATAGTTAACTAAATATTAAGCACTTAATTTACTATAAAAGTAAAGTAGTTAAGTATTAAAATTATACTAGCTAAGTGTATTTAAGTTGCTTTATAGTTATAGCTAAAAGCTTAGAATTTTAAGTAAATAAAACTAGCTGTTAGTAAGTTAGCTAACTATTAGTAAGTTAGCTAGCTATTAGTAAGTTAGCTAGTAGTATAGTTATTAGTAGCTAAAAGCTAGTATAAACCTAATACTTAACAGCTGTTAGCAGCTGTTAGTAGTTATATAGATTTTTATTATTTATTATTTAGTCTTTTAGACTATAATATTTTTCTTTTTTTCTTTTCTTTTTAACACTTTTATAAGTAGCTTCTCTTTTAGGCTTTTTATTAAGCTTATATTAGCTTTAGGTTTTAAATATATTACTAATATATATTCTTTTTAGGATTTATTAATATATTTATTTTTTAGCTGCTAGTATTATAGCTTTATTATAGTCTTATTACTATAGTAGCTAACTTTTATTTATTTATTTATACCTAATTTAGCTTATAGCTATCTAGTTTTTCTTTTAAGTAACTTAAACTAATTTATAATAAGAGGGAAAAACTCTTATAGTAAGTTATAAGATAAAAAAACCTTTTACTACTCTTATCTAAAAGGAAAGCAAGTTAAGCTTAGTATATATATATAGTAATATAAGTTATAAGTAGGTTTACTTTATAAGAAAAGCTAATTATATACTTATAATAATAAGTTCTTATAAGGCTTAGCCTAAATTATATACTAGTATTTAATTAATCTTAGGTTAAGTTTAAGTTACTTATACTACTTATTCTTCTAGGTATTATTCTTATTACTAACTAGTATTAGTATACTATCTCTAACTTTTAATAGTATTTACTCTCTTATTTAGTTAATTAGTTTAAACACTATAAAGGTTAGACTTAAACCTAGGTTTAGTCTAGCTTAAGACTACTTTAAAAGCTACTTAAGCCCTCTCTAAGCAGAGTAGTTTAGTACTATAGTTAGTATTAGTATTAATACTATTATATCTTATAGTAAGTATATTATATATTTATACTACTTACTTAGAATATTAAACTATATAAGTCTTTTTATATAAGTATTTCTTACTTATTTTTACTTTTTTTATACTATATAGTATATATAAGACTATACTAAGTATAAGTTATTATAGTTATAATATATTAAAAGAATCTTACTAGTAAAAGTAAAGTATATTATATCTCTTATATAGTAAGCTCTCTTATAATAGTTATATCTAGCTTATTTCTAATAGTATTATATAATATATTTAAAGTAAAAACACTTAAAGTACTATCTAGGTTAAATCTCTCTTAAATAGAGCTTAGTCTAATAAACCTTTATAGTTATAATTATATTTTAGTTATAAAGTTTATTTATATCTATTNNACTTAATATATACTTATACTAAAAATAGTAAGAATTTAAGTATTATTTTTTAAGAGATTTATAGTTAGTTTATAAAAAAAAACTATAATATTTCTACTAAAAAGATAATATAAGACTATTATAAGTAAAAAGTAACCTTTTAAGAGAGTATAGTTAATAATTATTATAGTATCTAATAGTATATAAGATATAATATTAAAAGCTATATTAGGTAACCTTATAATAATCTTCTTATTAAGATAAGAGAGAATTACTTTTAATAGTAATACTATTAAGAATAAGAGTATTCTCTTATTATAAGTAACTTAAGCTTAGGTTAAGATCTTAATAGGTGTTTTCTAAAAGGCAGCTAATACTATTTTTTTAATAATAGTTATAATTATTTTTATAAGAGATAGTAAGATTAGAATCTTATTACTTATATATTAAGTATAACTTATAGTAATATTAGCTAAAGTTATTACTATTTCTTAAACTAAGAGAAAAGTAACTTTTAGAATAATTACTTTAAGTTTATATTTAGTCTTAATAATAAGATTTTTAAATTAATTATAAGTTGTTTTTATACTAGGCTTAGCCTATAGTAAGAGTAGGTTTTATAGTAAAAAAAAATTCTTAAGAGGAGAAAAAAGATAGTTTATAATCTTAATATTTTTTATTTTACCTAGCCTGCCTGTTATATATAATATAGTAATAATATAAGAGTGAAAAAAAAGTAAAAAAGGTTTATAAAGAAAGTTAGTTAGGTTAGAATAAATTTTAAGAGTATAACTAAGGTATAGTAAAAGTAACTATTAAATATTTATAAAAGGTTATATTTTAATAAGTACTTAAATACTATCTTAGTTTATTTAAGCTTATATATAGCTATAAGTATATTATATTTTTTATTTTATTTTTTATAAGTATTAGTAAGTTTTTTCTTATATAGTTTAAAACTATTAAAAAGTTTTTTAATTTTAAGCTTATAAAGTTTCTTAAGGTTTTTAATAAAATCTTATAAGTATAATTTTATTTCTTATAAGGCTTTTCTAGTAAGTAATCTTATAATATATTATATTTTTAATAGTTTACTTATAAATATAGTTAAGTAATATATATAGTAATATTTAATATAAGTAAGATACTCTTATAGTTTCTTAAGAGTACTATTAAAAGTTAGTAGTTATTTAAGCTTAAAAGTTTTATTTATATCTTTTAGGTAAAATATAATTAATATAGTCTTAAAGCTATTAGCTTATTTATTTTAGTATTATTATTTTTTATAAGTATTTAGCTATTTAATACTAAGTTATTTAATATACTCTTATAAAAAACTAATAATATAGTTATTATTTAAGCTTAGTAATACTAATTTAGCTTAAGCTATAATAAGTATTATAATATATTACTTTAAGACTTAAAAGTACTTAATATTATTATTAAATACTTTTTTAAAAGTATTATAAAAAGCTATAATCTTATAGTATATATACTAGTTTATATACTTAAGTTTTATAGTTTTCTTATTATTATTATTTATAAGAGTTAGAGTAGTATACTTAACTTTTAATAGAAAGTTCTAGCTGTAAAGCTAAAAAGATTAAACAATTTAAGTAAGTTATATCACTTAATTATACTATATAACAGATTATAAGAGAGCTCTTAGTAAGCTGTACTCTTATAATTATCTCCCTCTCTTAACAGCACATTCTAGGCTGTTAGCTTATTAAGTGTAGTATAACCTTTTCTACTTTAAGTGTAAAAAGCCTCTTTTACTACTATTATAAGAGGTCTACTACTATAAGGCTAGAAATATAGTAACCCTATTATGCTTATATATATATATATATTAAAGAGTAGCCTAGCTTCTAAGCCTAAAATAACTACTACTATTAACCTTTAAGGCTTTAGTTATAGTAAGTAACTATATATATTTATTCTTATAAGCTTAGCACTTATTATAGTTATAAGATTTAGCAGGGATTTAAACTTATAACCTTCTATATAATACTAGACCTAATATATACTTAAATAATTATAAGAGTTAAAGTAGCATACCTAACCTTTAATAGAAAGTCCTAGCTGTAAGGCTAAAAAGATTAAATAATTTAAGTAAGCTATATTACTTAATTATACTATATAACAGATTATAAGAGAGCTTTTAGCAAGCTGTACTCTTATATTATTATCTAATTTTAAGTTACTTAAAATACTATTATTATATATTTAGATATTATCTTAAGGCTACTTACCTTAAGATATTTCTAAACTAAATAAAATTATTAGAGTTATAATAACTAATTTAAATTATTACTTAGGTTAATATAGTAAAATACTAAATAAGAGCTATTAATATATAATAGCTAAGTCTAACCTAAAAGTATAAGATAAGACTAAAATATAAGAGTATTTAAACTAGTAGTTTAAAATATTATAGTAAGTAATATAAGTTATAGTCTAGTAATAGTAACATAGTAAAATTAATATAACTAAGTGTTATTAATAGCTAGTAAGACTATCTTTATAAAAGTGCTAAAAGAGTATATTTATATACTTTCTAAGAGTTTATAATAGTAAGCTTAAGCTTACTTATAAGCTATAAGTCTTTTTATAAGCTATAAGGTTTTTTATAAGCTTTAATATAAGCCTAGCTAGAGTTATATAGTTAGCTTATAGTTTTAACAAGTAGAAGGTAAGTATTAAAATAGTTCTACTAGTTATAACTGCCTAGTCTTAACCCGGGCTATAATACAAGAGGTAATAAAAAGTGATACTTTAGAAGTAAGATAATATAAACAGAACTATAACTAGCGGAAGCTGTGGCGCATCTAGTAGCACTTAGAGTTATTAAGAGGAAGTCTTAAAGGGGAAGAGGGCTATTCTTATACTTGCTGACCAGCCGGACGAGTAATAGAAGAGAAAGTTGTTAGAGCTGAACAGTTTGGATCCCTTCGCACGAACGTTTGCATGGGGGCCAGAAATACACCAACCCGTCTTCCTGCTCAAGGCTATGCTATTGACCACTACTCCGCTACGAACACGTCAGGTATCCGTTCGTGCAGTTGTCTCCCCTTGATCGCCGAGAAGGTCTAGGCAAGGTACATGCAGGTTGGCCGCGACCTCGCTCGTACCGCGTTAGCTTGCAGTAATTTTTGAAGATAGACTGAATTGACAACTCTGATTCCGTCAGGGGTGGGTCATAAGGACCGAGCTATTAGCTATTGTTGGTGGGTGATCACTAATTATCAGAGATATGACTTGCCTAAATGTAAGGTGCCTTACCTTTTGGCGGTCCTTGACAGTTATGAGCCCGGGAGGGAAAGCTAGCTTCCTATTAGCTAGCCGTACCTGTAACTTCCACTGTGTGAGGCACACCTTAAATGAGCACACAAGTCACTGGTTTGATCTCCGAAAAGTCGCAAGTCGAGTTGAAAACCTTAGGGGCGCTCAAGTTAGTGAGCGTAAAATAGCAAGTCAGCCAGGAAGATAGCTAAAGCATAGGCCTTTCTTTAGTGCACTCTAATAGAGCTCTGAAGACCTAGGGGGTGTGTTAGTAGGTGACCACCTAGGCATTGTCTAGGCTTAATTAGTGATAAACCCCGCTTTACTTTCCCTATCAATCTAGTATATCACAGAGCGATAAGGTCCGCGTCAGAATGCTGACTAATAGCCGGAATATGGTTTTCCCGTGACCTACGATCTTGGCGCTGAAGTCAAGGGGCATTCAGGCGCAGATTTTGTTTCCCTAATCATTTCCCGGATCGCCCATGAAAACAGACTGCAAATAATGCCGCATCGCAGGATGATTTCAGTTGAGCATTTTGACGCTGGCCACAGTCGATTATTAGGCTGAATCATTCCTGTGTTGGGCACCAGGCATCGTCACCCAGTTCCTGCGCGGGGTCGCGGGGTCGCGGGGTCGCGGGGTCATGTCTCGTGAGTTGGCCAGACCCTCCAACTTCTTGCGGAAAGCAGAGGAAGCTAGCTAACTTTTTATCCTCACTTATCATAGCATTACTACAATCTCCGACACCCGACACCCGACACCCGACGCCATTGAAATGACGAAAAAAAGCAAAGCCATGAAGAACTTGAAGGAAGCGGCCGAAAACAAGGTATGGCGACGTCTTGACATCATACTGGATTGATGCTAAGGTCTAATTAGCTCGATGGAAGAGACGAGGTTCGACTTGACTCGGACGAAACAACCAGAGCGAACGATTTCAAATTTAGAACGTATCCTGATGTGGTTGGAGTCGTGGTCGACAAAGGAAGCCAGCGTGGCTTCGTACAGATATCAGGCGACATGCCGGGGAGCGCAAAAAAGGTCTACACAGGTCGAGGAGTGACAGAGGACAGGTACATTTTGAAGAGATATCTGAAGGTCAATCCTGCATGCTTTACGGTCAGCCTACAGTGTGGTATGTCCTGCCGAAAGCTGATTGACGGTCCTTTTATCTTGACTTATCATGGCATGCATGATTAGACCCTGGCACATCTCGCTGGAGATCTCAATGCATGGCATTCTTTCATCTTCTTGTACCCTTAACGTCACCGCGTTGTATTTGGCGCCGTGTGTCTCAAGGAATAACTGGAGGTCGGTGACTAGTAAGCTCGTACAGTATGGTGTCGCACTCGTCTCCGAATAGTCCAAGGTAGAAGTCAACAGCTATTCGCGGTATTAGAGAGGAAGGAGGAACAAACTACTGATCCCGACCTCTGAGAACTTTCGTTTTCGGGCGGTAGCCACCAGAACGCCAACTGGTGAGCATAACCTCGCAGCGAGTGTTAAGCCTCGAGGTCGTGGCGAAGGTGCCTCCCATTCACGAAGCCGTGGTATGAGCACTCTTGGCTTGACGGCAGCAAGCTTCGAGACTGGTATTGCGATCGCACACAAGAGGAAGACCTCGGGCCCTAAGATCAAGAAGATATCTGTCAGAAGATCACGGGCCCGAGCCCTCTTACTGCGCCGTTACTTGGAGAGATTGGTGTCTGCATTCTCATTGAGGAGTTTGTAGGCTAAGCTGTACGAATCGAGCTGCGACGAGAGTAGCGGCGCCGAGTTATCGTCAAAGAATGCCAGTTCATTGCTCACGAGTTCGATCAACTGGCCGATAGAATCATCATCTTCGGTCTTGTGCGAGGTGTCGAACCCGCAACGGAGTCGGCCTCGTCAGAAATGAGGTCAGTCATGTGAGATTCGCTAGATGGGACGTGAAAGGAAAGATGTGTGGCACTGCAAAGTGAGGTTCGGCTCGATTGAAAAGAAATAATCAGACCAAATAGGACCGGACAAGACCGGACAGGACCGGACCGGACTAAACAAGACCGAACAGGACTGAACAAGACCGAATAGGACTAATGGTATGGGTGCGGGGTAGAGCCGAGCGGACCGACGAAGCAATGCTTTGATTGGGCGGGCGGACAGACAACTCATGCATCAACAAGCAATTCATCGGCAGATTGAGAGATGCTTTAGAGGGACAGCCGAGATGCGCTGGCATCATGAAAGCACGTAAAGAGGAGTCTCTTGTGATGATCGTAGGGTATAAGAAGCTGTTCAACGAACCTCTTCTTCATCACCATCATCACCATCATCATCACATTCATCACTAGCGAATCGAACCCTAATTACCCTACCGCAATGTCTAATCAGATAAGCGACGAAGCGCGTCGGGCCGTTAACGACGCCATTGCTAACGCCGGCAGTGCCGCAGTGGGGCACTTGGTCGACACCGCCAATTCGTCCAAGCAAAAACGTAACGAAGTCAGAAAGATAAGGGAAGAGGCAGAACGCAGAAAGAAGCAGGAAGAGGAGAAGTCCAAGGTTCATGCTCTCCCCATTCTCTGAGCGCCTCAGACTCTATTGTTCCTTGAATACTGACCGCTCTGGAAGGCTTCTGGCTCTTAATTGTTAATGGCCGCCATACCAAAAGGTAAGGCACCTTACTCTTGGGCAGTTCATATCTCTCATAATAGGTGGTTTCCCACCAACAACAGGAGCCGCATTGTTCAGCAGGTTTCCACCCGCCTTACACGTGGTTCACAACCCTCTTTGTTGTCAGTCACTCTTTAGTAACACATATCTTCACTCCAATTCCGACTCCAAGTTCGGGCTTAATTCCTGGACGTGACGTGATGTGACCGTCCAAACAATGGTGAGCCATAATCCGGTAACGTCATTGGTCGTAAAGTCATCTGTCTTCCGGGTTAAAGCACGTGCGCCCCCGGCTGCCGAGGATTACCCCTATTTATTCTCTTGACCACAACCTGAACACACTTAACCCTCCAAGGACTCTCCGACTGACCACCTCCAACGTCATGGACTACAACAAGTGCATCGACCTGATTCACGAGGTGCAAAAGAATATTTGGGTAGACAGGGTGAATGACGCCCGCGTCGACGGCCGCATGTGCCATTGGGTCTCGTCCCTTCATCCTGATCGATTGCCATGCCAACTCGATGGTGGCTTCCTACATGGTGCATACAATCTCTGCCAGAAATTCATCTTCAGCGACAACACCACCCAGATATTACGCTTCCCTCGCGACGGGGCCATCTGCAATAGATACGCCGATGAGAAGATCGCCATGGAGGTAGAAGTGCTGAGTCTCATCCGCGAACGGACCAGTATTCCAGTTCCAGTGATTTACTCTTGGGGTCTCGCTGCTGACAACCCGCTTGGCCTGGGAGCATTCATTCTGATGGAGTTCATCAACGGTGTGAGCGCCAGCCGCTTTCTCAGGGATCCCAAAGCTACCGTCGACACACGACTGATGCGAGGGGACATCAGTGACAGCCATGTCGAGTTCTTGTTCAGGCAGATAGCCGGTTTCCAGCTTCAGCTTTTTGAGCTCGACTTTGACCAGATCGGCAGCCTGCCAACGCCAAAGACAGGATTCTTCGCCCCGATACGCCCCTTGACTTGGAAGGCGCATGACATTACTCAGACTGGAGGCGTTGAGACTTTTGGTACGGCGCAATCGTTTTTTTGCTCTTTTTACCTCCTTCTCCTTCCTCAGGAATATACCTTGACTTATCAAGCAGTATTCTAGGTGACCGAACCAAAGGCTTCTCGACTACGACCGAGTACTTCGAGTACGTCGTCGGGCAGGACTGGGAGCAGCTGATCCAACAGCCAAATTCGGTAGCTGGGCCGTATGATGCTGAAAAGAGGTACACCTCGCTCAAGGTCTTGGCGTCCCTAGTACCTGGGATGGTAAATGAGAGGTATGATGGTGGCCCGTTCAAACTCGTTTGCGATGACCTTGGCTTAGCCAACTTGATCCTCAAAAGCGACGACGATCTTACCGTCGTCGGGGTGGTGGATCTTGAATGGTCGTACGTCGGGCCGGCGCAGCTGTTCGCATCGGCGCCATGGTGGCTTCTTCAGGATCGTCCGATCAACCCAGAGTGGGATTGCGATGACAACCAGCCTCCCGACGTGGCCGCCCGGTATTTCAGATACCTGGGCATCTACAAGCGTGTTCTGGAGGAGGAGGAGTTGAAACGACCTGGTCACGAAAAGAAAGAAGTCTCTAACCTTGTCAAGTGGTCAGAGGACTCGGGGGCTATGTGGTTTCACATGCTTCTTTCCTGCGGCTTCAATGACAGCTACAGTTTCCCTTTCACGCAACTCCGACAACATGTGGGTATCGACAAGTGGAAGAAGCTTAGGTGGGCAATTGACCAGGGGGAAGTAGGAGCGTTCGTGGCGCAGAAGACATCACAATTGGAGCAGTACGACACAGAACTGGCCAAGATGGAGGCGGACAAAGCTCGCGTAGACGGCGGAGAGATGACTGAGGGGGATTTCATTACAGCGCATTACCGCACTTTGATGGACAGGGCAACACCGGCTTTCCCAGCTAGATGCACGAATTCGCAAATGCAGCGCTTACACCAGACAGCCACCTGGCCAAAATAGAACAGGCCGTGATATTCTGTTCCTAGCTGCACGGCGCGATGAGTCCAGTGACAAAGGCCGGCATGTTAATCCTAGTCGTAGAACCAGGGCTGAACTCGTTACAAGTCAAGCGACCGTCAAACGAGTCGTCAAGCGATCGTCAGACGAGTCGTCAAGCGACGGTCGGAGGATTCGTCAAGCGACTGTCAGAGGACTCGTCGTCAAGCCGGTCGTCAAACCAGTCAAGCGATTTTCTATGCGGGACGTCAATGAGTCATGCGACCCTACCTAGCCGAATTATCCAGGTCAGTATCCAGGTCAGTACAGTAGTTGGCAAGATCTCAGACCCAAGTACTTAAATCAGCTCTGGGTCAATCAAGGTCGCTTAAAGAGATAAAATACATATAGACCCAACACTAAGTATCCCCAAAGTATTTCCTTCTGATACCCTCCATCTCCAGCGCTTCTAGTAGGGGATAGAGAAATTTGTCAATTTCCTTCTGCCAGAACTGGTTTTGGGGATTGACATTCCAGGCAGAGGTATATTCCCAATACGGTGGCATCCATCCTGCAGTTTCCCAGTTAATAATACTAACAATATTATCGCCTTGAATAATAATATTAAAGCTACTTAGATCACCATGCGTGAAGACCGAACGAGGCCACGGTTGTTTGTGAAAAGAGATAAGTTCAGTCAGACCCGGTGGTGAAGTTCCATCATTACTGACACTCCTTGCCGCAACTCCATCACGAAGCTTTGTATGAAAGTCGTGAATTGAACGAAACGGGCCCCAGAATGAGGATTTAGGAAGCCGCTGGTCGTAAATCGGTCCGCCGCTTACACTCGCTACTCTAGTATCCTTGGGTGGCGAGATATTGCGGAGCTGTTCGATCATTAACTTGAGGCTCCCTAGGATCCTGGTTTTCGATTTTTCAGTGTGTTGACCCCATCCATAGGAGAGGTTTTGACCCGCGATCCGCTCTATGACAATATATACGCGTCCTTTATGCTCAAAGGCGCTATAGACTTTCGGGACTGGAACTATCGTGTTTTTCGATACAAATTGCATTGTTTCTGCCTCAAAGAGGGATGTAAAAGGCGTTGATTTGATGCAGAGTCTGGGGAACACGAAAATGACACACCCGGAGTGCTTCACCCAACGCAGGACGTAATCATGGGTCAAAATTTTGTGGATAATAATAACGCCCCATCGGGTGAAAACCCCAGCATTGATAGGCTTAGATTGCATGTCGGTCCCATGGGAAGTTGCAAAGATTGAAAGGTGACGTACGGAAGTTCGCGATGTGAAATTGAGACGACGTGCTAGATGTGACAGGCTGTTGTCAGACGGAGGGACCCGGCCAAAGGGATGACTAAGGCCTCGGAAGCCCGGATAATCCGGAAGACAGAAGGGGCCCGCAAGGGATGAAGCCCACAGGGTCACAACAACACTAATTCTAGCGATCAACACATCAATCGAACCACATTGCTAGGCTTCATTATCATCATCTATTTTTCCGTGATCAAACCACCCGAAATTCGGCCCGTTTGGCCCACTTACGAACGATCACGTGCCGGACAGCTGTCTTAGTCACGTGGCTCCACGCTTGACAGCACTCAGTGTCGGCTCATGTGGAATGCCGAAGTAATCGAGATTTGGCTCCTTACGTGGCTTTGCCGTTTTCCAGGCAACAGCCTTGGGTACTGATGTTTTCAAACATCACACTGCTCTTCACGCCTGGCATTCACCATCCTCCCAACGAATTCATTAGCTTCCATGGAGGAGGAAATTGAAAGGCTGCGGAAGCAGATCCGAGAAGAACGACGCCTCCGCGAAGCCGCCGAAGGTCGAGCCCTCGAAGAACAACAACAACGCGAAGCCGCCGAAGGTCGAGTCCTCGAAGCACGACAGCACCGCGAAACAGCACCGCGAAACAGCTGGAGAGCGAGCGAGAGCATCGCAACCCTCAACACTCGTCCAATATCTCGAAGCATGCCATTCGCTCAACCTTGATATCAAAGTGGTGACGGCCCATTCCCTTACCACTCAAGGCGATACTGCGAACCCTACCGGCCGAATTTATCCGAAGCGAATCATTCCATACAATGACTTTGCAGACGCACAGAAAGCCGTCTGGGAACAACTCCACGCCGGTCACTCATTCTCTTCCGATGCCACATTACCATCCAACCACCAATTGGAATACGTAAGGTCTCTGCTGCGTTCCATTAGTAGTGAGCTTGGGCTCCAGGATTTTCAGCGCGATATTGTGGAAAATACGATCTAGAAGCTCATCGACAAGGCATACAACGATCCTGTACTCAGGAACCGTCTCGGTCTCCAGGGAACCGTAATGTTTAACAGCCACACGAATCTCAGTGAAGTTAACGACTCGATTTCCGAATCTCTTGAGCGCATATCCATCGATGGCGGAATACGGACCCCTCGCAAGACCCGTCGGAAAGCGAGGGGGAAAGGCAACCGGGCGGACTAATTTTACATCTACAGAACCTTAAACGGTCTCAATATTCCTGCGCTTACGATTAAGTATAAGGCACCACACAAGCTAAGCCGAGACGAGGTTGTAACTGGATTGGAATCGGAGATCCGGCCGGATCGTGATGTGATCGACCAGGACGGCAAAGGGTTTCAATTTACGGCAAGAAGGCTGACCGCAGCCGTCGTGACCCAGCTCTTCTCATACATGATTAGCAAGGGCATCCGATATGGGTACGTATACACAGGAGAGACATTCATCTTCCTTCGCATCCCGGAGGATGATCCTTCTTGTGTCTACTACTCGGTCTGTGTACCAAACCTAGATGTCTAGGGCGATAACGAAAATCAACTTTACTATACCGCTGTGGCCCAAGTCTTCGCCTTTATCCTCCGGGCCCTGCGATCGGAGCCAACCCCACAGATCTGGCACGATAAGGCGGATGCCCTTAGGACGTGGGCTGTGGAGTACGAGGACATCTTGAGAAGCATTCAAGAGACTGATCGCAAACCGCGACGCGTGACTCCGTACAAGCCGCAGCGTTGGAAGGATTTCGTACATTCCCCAGTTCGGACACGCTCTCGGCGTTTGCTAGAAGAAAGTGGTATACCACGACCAGACGATGATGACGACGACGACGACGACAGCAACAGAGGTCACGATAGTCCTTCTCCAACACTAAATCGATACAGCCGTCAGAAAGGCTCGTCAGACGTTCTGAAGGATACCGGACCAAGCGAGATACAGGGCCAAAACAAACGAAGTGCTCGGCAAAGGAACAACGAAGCGCAACAACCTCTTGAAGACCGACAACTTCTTAAAGACCGACCCTACTGCTCTCACGAGTGTCTTCTCGGGTTAGCATTTGGTCAACCTATGGACGAACAGTGCCCCAACTTTCTTCATCATGGAAGTGCACACATCAGTCGACAAATGTTTCTCGATGGAATTCGTCAGCAATTAAAGGTGGACCGTGGAGGCGACGCCTATTATGCACCACTCTACTTATCAGGAGCACGTGGGTCGCTCTTCAGAGTCTGCCTTGCATCTCACGGCTACACACTCGTCGCCAAAGGTGTCGAAGCAATGGACGCTGCTGTGCTGAACAAGGAATGCATGGTATACGATCACATTCGTGACATTCAGGGAAGGTTTGTTCCTGTCTGCCTTGGTACTGTTGACCTCGAACTCCCCTGGTACTATGATAGTGATGTGTTTGAACACTTCCTCTTCTTGAGTTACGCTGGACAACCAATACGCGACTACGGGAAATAGGTCAAGGCAGGCGTAATGGGCGACCTCATGACTGGTTTGGGCGAATTGCACAAGTGCGGTGTCCTCCACCACGACGCAGAGCCACGCCATGTCCTCTACGACGCACGTACTGGCAAGTCGATGATTGTAGATTTTGAGCGAGCGGAGCTTCGTCCACGCCAGCAGCCTCTCAAGCCTGTCAGCTCCAACGTCGGAGGTCGAAAGGGGAAGGACGCCTACGCTCGCGAGCTTCAATCTTTGCAGGCCGGCTTGGCCGCTAGCTAAAAGCACGTTTGTCTTGGGCAGTCTCTTTGACGGGTAATTGGGGTGCGGAAGCTCGAGGTCGATTCTGCAGCTGACTCGGGAACAAATCGTTGATATTATACTGGCAGCATATAGCTCAATGTCCAAGGAAGAAGAAGCATGCACCATAACGGCCCAGCAATCATAGAAGCCGACAAGACTCTTTTGCAGCAGGTATAGATAGTTAGAGCGATGAAGAAGCTATGATCGGTGACAACGCGCCTTTGTATTTATAGTAAACCTAGCGTGCAGCCTTATCTTCCAAGTCCACAGATGGGCGAAGGCGGAATCGCATTGCACTGCTTGTTGCATGACGGCCGTATGCCAGGCTGGTCTCAGACCGATGATACCGGGCAGAAGTGCACTAGGCACGGTCTGCCATCGTGCAAAAACTAAAAATCCAAAAATCCAAAAATCACACTTCACTACCCCTCATACCCCCCTATAGCCCCCTAAATTATAGGGCTACCCACTATAAGATTGTTAATTATTAGACAGTCAGTTGGCGGACCGTGCCTAATGTGCGACCGTAGTGGGGGAGTTATGTCGCTGTGCCCGCAAGGCTCAGCTCTTGGATGAAAAGCTGATCGGCGGGTTCTCGTTTGTCCAGCGATTAATTCCACGAACTCGGGTAAAATGCAAGCGTGCTGGTTCTCGTTGGTCATTGGTGTGGCTGTCATCGCTAGCGATTTTGTCAAATGGTGGGATGCCCATCGTTGCTGTTGCAAACTAGAGGTTGAATTGAGATGTGAAAAGCTCTTGATTTCCTAGCTAAAAGAGGGAAGAATTGGGGATCTAAATACATTTATTTTGGGCTCCTAGGAAATCTGTAGAAGGCTGAAGAAGTCTGCTGCCTGTGACGATGATCTAGAAGGTTCGGAATAGTGATTATGATCCCGAAATGTGACAGTCGCGGTACCTACTGTCCTACTGTAGAGGGGTGTGCTGTGGCTCCTCTCTAGTACCATCGCACCATGAACACTTGAAGTTTCCCTTCACTCCTTTGCCATCACAACGTGAGTACAGGGGTACTATAAATCCAGTAAGAAAATCTTGGTACATTTTTGGTTTCTTGAACTTGAAAGGGGCGACTAACCCTAGCCGCCATCTTCCGGCCGTACCCAAAGTAAGCCACCTCAGCATCCCCGGGCGCCATACACGTCGGGGTACTGCCCGTGCTATTAGTGACGAGTAGCTAACTGATGCGCGAAATCCATTCGTTTCCGAACTCTTGTCTACGACCGTGGATTGATTGCGGCTGGTTTGCTATGCAAACAAAGTTCCCAGATGCTCCCGAGACAATAATCTACCTTGCGCATTTATTTCAGGTCTCGGATATTCTGCGCTGGGTTCATTCAGAGAGACTAGGAAACAGTTCCATACGTGCTAGCCGTTGAGTTTGTGGGCGTCGAGCAGTCCCTTGGTCACTCACTCTGTAGTCCTCCTGCGTAACCATAAAGCCATAACGTACCAAGAGTTATCTTTTGAAGACGGCGGTTCCTTCTAACCTATCGTCTCGGGGCTGTGGGTAGTGGACGGCTGCAGCAGGGGAAGGAGGTGGCTGTAAGACAATTATCTGCTGGGGGGGCGAGGTGTAGGCCTCAGGCCATCGCAGCTGTGCAGCTAAGGCCTTGGAGACACGAGAAAGGGTCGGCTGTCAGCAGAACACAAACAGGCTGCTGCTGAAATATAACGACCTCGACCCATCCTGCACATCACATTCCACATTCCAAAGAGTCTGCAACAATCCCGCATCTCAATCTACGACAAAACCGAATCCGGACGCGCTATGCTTCCGCCGGACCACAACCCTCGCGGCTAGTTGCCACGCCTAACCTCCATGTGGCCTCGAACCTCTATCCGATTTGTTGTTTCCGTCGCCGTGGCGTCTGCATCCATCGTCTTTTGAACCGCCTAGATCGAAACTGGCAAGGTGTCTGCGGGGACTACCAAGGATTGGGAATGCGATGGCCTCATGGCTTGTTCGTTACCCAGCTCAAACAACTCGCTCGAGAGGCTAACGCTGCAGAGATATCTTTGTACTCGGCGACAGTGCAGTTGGCCTATTGCCGGCAAAAGGCATCGTGCACTGCCCCCGACCTATGGGTCATACCCGCCAAACCCGCTCCAAGAGACGACAATGGCGAAACTGAAGTTCTGGACTCTTGTTCTTGGGCTTGGCATCGAGCCCACTCCACTCGTGCGGACTCGAGGAAGCCACAAGATGCCCTGGGGACCCTCAGAGTGTCTGGATATTGTCGCCCGCCAACGTTGCCCACCAGCCCAACGGTTCTTGTTGGTTGCAGCAATGAATCTGTTGACTACACTGTTGGCCTCGGCTGTCGCTAGCCTAGCCGACGGCCTTTCCTCCACGAATACCATTACATGGAGAGGGGACAACACGCGTGCCGGATAACAGACGTGAGTAGAAAAAGGTCTTGGCGCAGTTCTTCCCTGTTTTCATCTCTGAGGCTAACACCATCTTCTCCAGCAACCACAACATGAACCCTGCGATTGTCGGCAGCTCCCAGTTCGACAAACTGTTCGAAACACCTCTTCCTGAAACTTAAGTCGGCGCTGCCAAGCATATCTTCTCACAGCCCCTCGTCTACACCCCTCAAGGAGCACGACGCAGTACGTCTACTGGGCCACGAGCCAGACCAACGTCTACAAGATGCACGCCAAGACAGGAGAAATCGTCGCTTCCCTGAGTCTACACATTCCTTTCCTCACGGCTGACCTGGATCGGTGCGTCGACATCAACCCGTGCATTGGTGTTACCGCAACGGGCGTCATCGATCCCGCCACGGATACCCTGTACTTGACTTCGAAGACACACCTCAATCAGATGCTGGTCTCGTGGTCGGTCTCGTGGCCCAGGGAAGACCGGATGGCCGGTACTATTTCCATACCTTGGACGTCAACGATTTGTCCGAAAGGCCCGGCTTCCCTGTCAACTTGGAGGGCCTCATCGCTGCGTTTGTTTACCAGCGGCATCCACCACTAGCGCCCAGGGCTGCTCCGCTAGCCATGCAAAGAGACAACAGGAATGGCAGACTGAAAGGACTGATACCACTCGACGGATTGAGGGTGGTGCAATACCGACAAGTACATCTATGCGGAATGTCCCTCACACTACGTCCAGTACAACTTCACCGGCTGGATCATTGTCATCGGAAAGTCAAATGGCAGCAGTGTTGAGAAGTGGGCAACAGAAGGAAAGGGCGTGCCAGCCGACGCCAAGAGAGGCGGAATCTGGATGCCAGGAGGAGGGTTGTCCTCGGACGATGCAGGCTCTATGTTCTTTGCCACAGGAAACGGCTATGCCTCTCAGCTCTCTACGATTCCTGTCAACGGCTTTGACCCCACCCCCACTGGAAGAAGCCGCCGTGCACATGACTATCAACTCGGATGGCAGTCTCTGATAGTCGACTTCTTCATGCCGTATGAGAAACAGGAGCTTGACGGCGGCGACAAAGATCCCGGAACCAATCCGCTCGAGATGCTGCCCGATCAGTTCTCGTGCGGACGTGAAGCGGATGGGAGTCGTCACGCAAAACCTATTGGATCCACCTGGACAACCTTGGGGGCTACCGCAATGGAGATGATAACAAGGACAAGGTGATCCAGGTGTACCAGAACGAGAACTCAGTTTATGGTTTACCCTCTAGAAGGTGGTTACATCTACATCAATGGTACGTGCAAGCCTAGAGCCCTGCACAGAGTATACAACGGCTAACCCACCAACTCTGTGCTAGTCATTCGATACCCAACTCACGTCTTCAAGTTCCCCTGCACCAACGGTGTGCCGTATTTCACAAAGGTCGCCGATAGTCCCACCAGCAGCGCCTACATCCTAGGAGTCGGCCATGGTACTGTCACGTCGCTGAACGGCCAGGAGGGTACCGGGCTTGTCTGGACAACAGACGTCCAAGGCACCAACTTCAAGATTTACAAAGCAATCCCCAAGGACGGCAGTATGGTAGTGCTGAGGTCGTTTACCAGCCCTGGAATCACCAAGTTCACTCGCCAAGTCTTCACGACGGCATCGTTTACACCGGCACCATCCAGGGCGCTATTTACGGATACGGCTCCTTGAAAAAGTCGCCCTGAACTGCCTTCCCCCATTGACTTTGGGAGCGTCGATGTCTCCGTAACTAGCAGCGAGAAAACAATCACCTGCAAGGCTCTGCTGGATGTGTCCATCACGGCCGATGGCCTCGAAGACGACACCAACTACTCCGTCTCTGGGCTGCCTTCTGTGCCACTCGCCTTGAAGCAGGGAGACATCTTCCCCCTGAAGGCAGAGTTCGCGCCCAAGAGTGTTGGTAGACAGGCAGGAAACATCGTCGTGAAAGCCACAGCGGCAACGAATGACAGCTACAGCAAGTCTGCCAACGTCAGACTTACCGGTATAGGACAGAGTTCCGGTGCTCTGTTGACCGTCAGCCCCAAGTCCATGTCGTTCTCCGGAGTTCTCGCTGGGCAGGACCCCGCTGGCGAGACTATTCTCCTGAACAGGGACGGCAGTTCCAGCCTCGATATTACGAGCGTCCTGTATTCGACAGATGGCGCGACTACTGGCTTCAGCACCTGGAGCGGCTCTGGAGATTGGAAGTTTGGCAAGCTCACCCTGCAGAGGATACCTAGCAGCGTGAGCGGGAACACGGCCACGGCTGTGACATCCAGCTCGACGCTTCTGACAATTGTTTCTCCCGTGCGGAACTCTGTCGACCCCCGACGTGGCCCGACAAGAGCTGGTACTTATCAAGGCTGGGTGACATTTGTGTCTACTGGTGGCAACGGCACTGTTGGCATCACGGTATCGGTCGGTGCACTGCCTGTTGTGCGCCCTGAGAGTTGCCCTCCGCCCTCCGCCCACCATGACCCTACACACCACCCTTCGCCCCTTTACTCAGGTGCAACTCAGGGTCAGCTTAGCATGGCTCATGGAACGCATCAGGAAGGGTTTAGAGAAGCGGGTGATGCTCTCTGCTTCTACGCTCTTGCGTACGCAGAGACATGCGCCTGGTGTTGGGTGTAGGAAAGGGGTCCGTTTCCGTCCTCCCCTTTCCGCCCGCGCCAGAGCTCTTAGGTGTGTTTAACCACAACGTCGCCCTCTTCCCTCTCCCAGCTTCTGTACTCCTTTCACTGTGTTCTATCTCACTTCTCTTACCATTCACTGCCCCTCAGCCACTGTTGCTGTGCGGACGATTCCCCCCAGTTACGACCGCTTCTCAACTCACCTAGCTACTTGGGCTTGGCCTCTCGGTTTTTTCCATAAGTCCTGTACGTCGGAGTTCGGCAGCGTCTTCTACATCGGTTTGATCTAGTCATTGTCTCTGTCTTGCCGACGAAGATGGGTGAGAAGAGGACTACGGAGGATAGGCAGAGGCTTGCAGAGGAGAACGGGTACAACGATGATGAGATGGCTATTACCGATGCTCCTGTCCCAAGAGAAGTGTTGGGATATACCAAAGGGAAGTATCATGTGCAAATGGAGCTGTGGGTTGAGTAAGTCGCAGGCACAAAGAGATCTTTACGCGAGTTGAGCTGACGGACTCACGAACAGGTACACGAATACTCACTCAGAAGCCAAGCCGCACATATTGAAGACTCCGAAGCGCTTTGAAGAGCTCATAGTCAAATCCATCAAAGGTGTGCTCGACCTAAATGGGAAGCCAACGATTCAGACCGTGCGGAACTACTTTCGATGCTTCGTTTCCGGTTGGAACATCGACAACTCCAAAGCTAGGATCTCAAGGAATCTTACGGATTCCATCACCAATGTACGTGCAGTGCGCTCCCCGAAGACATTGTGCCTTGCCACTGACGGAAAGTAGTATATCAAAGGTCCCCCCCCTGAAGGAGAAACTCGACCTTTCCACAGCCACTCGCAAGAAGACCTTTCTCACAGTTGAGATTACATGTACATGGAAAGACAGCTTTGGCAGAGTGACGGTCACGAGCATATCCACGAGGGATATCGAGTGCTCATCAGCGGCAAGCCGAAGTGCCACGTCATCACTCCAGCCAGACTGGTCGAGGTCAGCGAGGGCTCTAGTCGAAGAGGAACAGGCAAGGACCTCGGGTATAAGGTCAGTCTCGCTACATTGACGCAATTAGCTTTGCAGACCTGACATGCTCAGGATACTGTTATACTCGTTGCCTAGAAAGACGGCGAACCGGAGCTGCGTTGCAGCTTGAGGAGAGAAGTTGCAAAGGGATTTCATGACAAAGAGCCCCAGCTGTCGCATTTCGGGATCATAATCGGTATTCGGGATCATTGAGGGCATCGTCACCGCCTCTGATCATCAACATCACGGCCCGGATGACCCACAGATGGCCTGACATCACGTTGATCATCGTAATCCTAGCCCCGCTGATGACGAAGGCAGCCGACTTTTCACAACCTTCTACGGATTTCCTAGGAGCCCAAATTGATGTATTTAGATCATCAATTAGTCCCTCTTTTAGCTAGGAAATCAAGAGCTTTTCACATCACGATTCAATCCCCAGTTTGCAACACCAGCGGTACGTCCGAAGCGTCATGGCATGCCTTCTGTCTTGGTAACTGGCCACTAACAAGCCTCGTTAGTTCAGGCGACGTTCATCCATGTGGCCACCGCATCGGAGTTGAAGCTCCATACCGTGCAACACTAGTTGACTGTGGTCTTGGTTGATTCGGTGAACAGCGGCCAGACAATACTACAGTTTATTGCACACATCCGACAGCTGCACTCTAGTGTCCGCATAGTGGTTGTAGCTGGCGTGGTTCAGCCGGAGGTAGTTTCAGAGGGACATGCCCTGGCCATAGGTATGGAACGCTGCGATGTCCGGTTGATTGCGCTGCGGTTGTCTGACAACAAATTTACAGGAACAAGATGGACTGATACTAGCAACCGACTCATCAACACGATATCTTGCTTGAGGCTAGACACGACCAGCAAGTCTCGGAGGTGTCCAAAAGCGATGTGCTCTTTGAACTCGGTTATTTGCAAGCATCATGCAGATTATCGACCTTTGTGCAGCAAAGTACAGCTGTACACTATTTGTGAGTGAAGCCAACCCTCTCGATGAATGACGCGAACGCTATCGTACTAGTAGTTGGCGCCGGCGCGGAAAGACGTACTCTTCATCGAGCTATCCACTTGCGACATGCCAGCCAGGTTGGCAAATTCGGGGGTGGACGGCAGCGCGACAGAACTACCCGGCAGACCTGCTGTGGTCACTGGTCGCTGTCCGGTCCCCAGCCCAGACCAGACCTGAACGTCTTGCCCACAACGCCACTCCTTCACGAAGCCCCAGGCAGGCATTTCCAGTTGGCGTTGGAATGGTTGTTGTGTAAGGGCGTCGCTAGCAGAGGCACCATGTTCCTCTGGGATAAAAACCCTGCTTGTGTTAGAGATAGCTTGTAGACAGTCTCGCGAGGATATTGTCGTACAATATTGCAAACTAGGGATTGAATCGTGATGTGAAAAGCTCTTGATTTCCTAGCTAAAAGAGGGACTAATTGATGATCTAAATACATCAATCTTGGGCTCCTAGGAAATCCGTAGAAGGTTGTGAAAAGTCGGCTGCCTTCGTCATCAGTGGGGCTAGGGTCACGATGATCATCGTGAGGTCAGGCCATCTGTGGGTCATCTAGGTAGTGAAGTTGATGATCACAAGGTTGTGGCGATGTCCTAGATGATCCCGAATACCGATTATGATCCCGAAATGTGACATACAAACCTGTCGCCCTGCAATCCATAACTAGCATGTCATCGTCGCTGAGGCTTGAATCATCGGGGACTCGATGTCGATAAGGCGGCGTAGAAGTTGGTGTACATGCGGATAGCTTCAACGTTATCCACAGAGTGGCCCGGCAGCTAGTTCGATCATGCTAGTTAAACGTAAGATTCTGGCCTTGCTAAGGATCTGGAAGACTTTCCTTGCAATTGACTGCTCCTCCGACACAAGCTATGACTTCGAAGACGATTAGATCGGTGCTAGTCTGATGGACGTTGGACGTTGGACGTTGGACGTTGGACGTTGGGCGATGTAGCGACGAACGAGGCCAGGCTGAGGGCAGGAGTCTGATAGAAAGTGAGGGGAGAATTTCGAGGATAAATCTTGGCAGCCTGCGAGGCATCTGGGGCAGCACGGACTGCCGCGAAGGAATCTTTATAAACGGGCCTTGGTAGGTCATGAGGAGGTCGGTCTGACGGCGGTGGGGGCAGGAGATACGGGAGGGATCGCTTCGCTAACGGTGGTTGAGCTGGATGAGGCATCTGGAATAGAGTTAGTGGAGTAGTAATGTCACGTCCCAACCTCACCTTCTTCCAACAACTCAAGTCAGCCGCCTCCTAGGCGACTCCACCGCGCCGTAGACCAGCAAGCAGAGAGCCAGGGTGACTGGGATGATACTATGGCCCGGGCGGGGGTTCCTATGGTTAGAGACGCAGGCTGCCCTGCAGGATATACAGGATAGGTTCAGGGGGGAAGGCAAGTAAAAGGCAAATCTTTGGTTTTGTCAAGCTCGTCTCCAAAGATGGCTTTGAAGACATCTTCATTAGCTGCAGAGATGGAAATTTCTTATCTAGACGGACGCCTGTCGCAAGTGTAGTCTGCCATGGTTCACTATTTCTCATGAATCCTGAGTTCACTTGCGATGTTGTGAAGACTGTCAAAGAGCTAGTCAGTAAACGCAGACAAGTTTCAATACCGGCAACCACATACCTGATGTCCTCTCGGTCCTCTGGGGTCTTGATGCCATTGGCGTTCCGAAGAGCCTCAGCTTTGTCGCCCCCTGGCGGCCCGTTGAGAGGTCCCGAGCTGGTGATGACGCCGCCATCATCGCCGCCAGCCTTGACATTCGTCACAGCAGCAGCCCTCTGCTCCCGCTTACCGCTTCGAAGCGCGCTCAGGTGCTCGAAATATCCCTCGGGCACCTCGGTGACGTACTTGCCGCAGAAAACGCCCACTTCAAAGTCTTCGACCTGGCTCGTGCTCTCGGCCGCCTCCATGCACGCAGCCTTCAAATCGTCGAGGTCCTGGAAGATGACGTCGTCGGCACCGATATATTCAGCGATTTGTTGCCGCGTCTTGTCATGCGCCACCAAGTCTTTGACACCAACGGTCAGCACAGCAGGACAACCTTGGGAAGGGGGTGATTGTCTCAGGGCAAAGTCTCGGGGCAAAGTCTTACCAACAGGGTCTGCGAGGTCTATGCCATACTTGCATACTGTTAGCGTTGTTTCTAATCTAGGGAAGATTAATACTCAAACTTACGATGTGCGGGTGTGTGCATGCTGGGGAGCACGAAACGAACACAACGCGAGCCGCTCCTGATTCTCGAGCCATTTGAACCTAGAAGATACTTCAGCGATGCTTCTTGTGAGTGAAGCCACGAGGAGTCGACGTACGATTTGTCGCGATGTAGCTAGTACGCTGGTTAGCCTCAATTTGCACGGATAAGGGCCTTTACTTACTGCCACGGACGAGGCTGTCATCCACGATGATCAAATTCTTGCCTTGGAACTCTGACTCGATGGGCGAGAGCTTGCGGCGGACACCCTGCTGCCGCAGAGCTTGGTTGGGGAGAATAAAGGTGCGGTGGACGTATCGGTTCTTGATGAGAGCAGTCACGTACGGCTTGCCTAGCTTCCCGGCCAAAGTAGCTGCCGCGGTGTTACTCGTCTGTAGGCCAGAGATTAGCCTGTGTCATTGTGCGTGCAATCGATGTGTGCTAGAAAATTAGATACCTCAGGGACTGGGATGACTGAGGAAACGGTTAGTACTCTCTGAAAGCGAAGGAAAATGTGTGCAAAAACAACGACGTACCGGCATCGATATCCGCAATCCCTTCCTCTCCAAGAACGTCCTTGATCTTCTGGGCCAGTTTCGCTCCCATGTTTTGCCGACTGCGGTACACGGAAATGCCATCAAGGCAGGAGTCCTCGCGCGCGAAGTAGACGTACTCGAAGATGTCTGGCGTGTAGAGCTTCCTATCGACGATTTGGCGAAATTTGGGGGCTCCCCCTTTTTCAATAAAGACGGCTTGACCGGGCAGCACATCGACGATGTCGCTGAAGCCAATCTGCTTCAGGGCGACAGATTCAGAAGCCATAAAGTAATCTGTCGCTCCGGGTACGGTACCCGAGGGTCGCGATCCAAGGCAGAGGGGACGGATTCCATTCGCATCTCTGGTTTGATGGTCAGCTTCTGCACACCAGAGCAGGCACACGCGGATATAGCTTGCCTGAATCCCAGAATTCCGAAGCCTGCGATCATGGCAGTACACGCGAATGCCCCTTGACACATTGAATAGACATCGCCCAGCGCAGTAAAAATGTCGTCCGAGTTGGCACGAGTCTTGCCGAGCTTCTGAAGACCGTGCGCAAAGATGTTCAGGCTAGAAGGCACAAGTCAGCCCGGGTTCCTCTCTTGATGTCAGCAAGCATAAGCCGGGAGTACGCACAGGAGTTCTGAGTCGGAATCAGAGTTGACATGGCGGAGAGCCTCCTCGTCGAGAAACTTGCAAAGGTATTCGGTGTTTACCAAGTTTCCATTCACACTCATGGAGATTCCAAACGGCGAGTTGACGTAGAAGGGCTGCGCTTCAGACCTAGACAAATCGCTGTCAGTGATGCTGCACCGCGGAGTGTAGTCCTGGGGCCAGCACGCACGCAGACGACGTTCCCATGGTCGGATAGCGCAAATGACCCAGCCCTGTGGCCAGTTAGCTTTCTGGCAACGCATCAGATACAGGACGTGTCGACTTACCCATATAGCCAGGAAGTTGCTGGATGCTTCTGCCGTCTGCAAAGACCTTGGCTGCCATCCCCTTGCCCTTGCACTGGTAGACCCTTCCGCCTTGGCACACCGTAATACCGGCAGCATCCTGTCCGCGCTGGTCCACATGGCGGCGTTAGTGTCAGAAGCGTCGAAGAAGACATACAGAGAACCACGGGGGAATGACGAACGTGCTGCAGCAGGTAAAGAGATTCATGCAAGTCGACGGCGGCCGTGGTGGCCTTTGTGTCGCCCAGCTGCGAAAAGTCAGCATCTGCTCGTACCGGGGCTTCAAGTAACGGGGGACAAACCAGCAGGGCGGTAACGCCACACATGTTGGAGATGTTGCACCGAATCGAACTGAAATCCGACGTCTAGGAGGAGGATGAGATGGTAGAGTCCGCTTGGTGCGGGGGCACGCAAAGTCGATAATAATTAAGTGGGGTGCTCTGCTCTGGGCAGGAGTCTGCTGTCTGCTGCTGCCTATAATTAATGCCCCACCCACTTGGCCGTGGATGGTCACAGCAGTGAATGGCCGCAGCAGTGAGTGAGCGAGTGGCCTGAACCAGATCCTGGGCCCACTTTTCCCTGCCATCTCCGGCCGATGCGCCTGAGCTTCCGCACCGCGGCGATTGCGCTTCGTGCTGCCGTGCAGCGATAACTGCGCAGACTCGAAGTGCAATTGCAGGCAATAGGCAAGTAAATTTGACGCCGAGTTCCAATTCTTTTGATCTTCCACGTTATCGTGAAGTAAAATAGCTAATACTAATTGCATCGTCATATGCAATGACAGAAAGTGACAGACAGACATTTTTCCAAAATCCAACATTAATTATTATGCCAACATCATCAACCCAAAGAAAAGATGTGCGACCGAGGAAAGAACCAAGGAAAGGACCAAAGAGAAGATTGTTGACCAAGGAGAGGATCGTGACCAAGGAAAGGATTGTGACCAAAGAAAGATTGACATAAGAAAGGACCAACAGAAAATATTATTGACCAAGGAAAAGACCAAAGAAAATACCAAGGAAAATTTTAACATAAGAAAGGACCAAACGAGAAGATTTCTGACCAAGGAGGGGATCATGACCAAGGCAAGGACCAAGGAAGTGACCAAAGAAAATATGGTGACCAAAGAAAGAGTAACATAAGAGAGGACCAAAGAAAGATTGACATGAGAAACGATTGTGACATAAGAAAGACAAGCCTTGAAGACTAAGCAATTGAGATGCGGGCTTGGAAGCACACTGATCGTTTCGGCTGGACCCAGTCGTCCCCCGACGTCTTGTACCTTGCACTAGTACGCAGGGTCTATAGCGTTCCTTTCGAACCACGGCCAGTAGACCGTCTCTGCCCAGTGCGTCAAGTACTGAAGCACAGAGACGATCTGATAGACGCCGACAGCGTCGTAGGTCCAGCCGAAGGGGTTCGATACCCAGACATTCTGTCAATGGATTAGCGGCTTGGACAACACAGCTTCTTCGCCATGCCCGACTTACGTCTACCGACTCTGCCGGCGTCGAAGCGGCGAAATGCCAGTGGTGGCCCAGCACAATAATGCCAGGCAGAAAGGGAAGACCCCTGAAAGAACCGCCAGCCCTGTCCACGAGCTCCGCAAGCATGGTCCGCTGCGACTCAAGCCAGGTGGCAATCTCGAACCTGGTGATGTCCCAGGCAATCCAGTGTCCGATGGTCCCCATGGACAAGCGAATGGGGTGCTGCGCGAGCGGCGCGTCCTGCGTGTGGTTGATGCTTTGATGCGGCAGAGAGTGGCGCGTGTGGTCGGTCTGGCCCATGTTGACAGGCAACATGTACATACAGAATGTACATGAGTCGACCATCCACCAGTCGGGTGAATGCACCAAGTCGTACTCTTCCGTGATGAGAGCCTGTGCGCTGCGTGCAAAAACGTTAGTCGGCGTCTTCGGGTATCAGGGCCATGATGTACATACCAGTGGACGATATTAACTCGACCATATGCGGCTCCGCCCCTAAGATCCATCAGAGCAAAGCGAAGCAGGGGCTCGTGGACCTCTGCTCGCCAAACATCCCGGTGAGACAGGTTGAACGCGCACTGGCGTGCAGCATAAACCACCCCGCAGACCATGGACACGGTTGGTGTCCTGCCCCATTGGAGTCTGGGCGATGCTTCTCCGCAGAAGCAGCGCTCGCCAATGACTGAGAAAAGATACTCCAGGGAGACCACCGGCGCCAAGTATCTGAGCCTTCTTGCCTGGTCACGCGAGATGATATCCATTCCTCTGGCTATCCATGTGATGTCCATTACCGCGGTAGCAAGCGTGGATGGGCGAAAGCGGCGTGAGGGATCAAAAAATACAAGGGAACGTGGATCGAGGGTCACATCACGGCTGTATGTCGTGGTAAAGCTCCCACCGTAGTCTGTTGATGGAAGCCCGTCTCTGTAAGGGGCGGTTAGCGTTGCGGAGTCAACGTAGGGAAAGTTTGTTGGGGGCAGACTGAGGCTCAGGTGTAGGGACACGCGTCTCCTTGAGGCGCTTGGCTCGGCGGGCCGCATCAGCGCTGTCTGACCGTTCGAGCTTGATTTCCGGGGACGCCGGGGCTTCAGGGCCGGAGTCAGACTGGGTTGGGGGAGGGAGGGGGGAAGGGGAAGGGGAACGTCCGCGCTTGATTCGCTGCTGGGACTTTGCAAGGCCGTAAGTCTCTTCGATTTCGTCAGCAAGATCTTGCAGCCATTTGAGATAGTGGTTTACTGGCGGGGGTTGAGGTAGTGGCTGCGCCATGTTGGACGCGAGGACCGAGGGGAAAGGCAAATGCCGAAGACGTGGACGATGAATGCGAGGATTGAGGGGAGGGATGCTGTTGCACTGACGGAGATGTTGAGAGAACATGGTCAGTAGTTGGTGACACGGGTTAATAAGTAGATCGCGGGGAAGGAGCGATCGCGGGAGGGGAGAGCTAATCTACTAGCTGTTGAGATGCCTTGCAGGCACTCTTGTCTCAGGCAGACGAGGAGCATGCCGCGGTCTGGTCCAGTAACAACCAGGGACTCGAGGTCGAGGCAAGGGAGCCTGAGACCAGCAGACGGTCCGCACGGGAGCTGAGACCAGCAGATGGTGCGCCATAAGGCGAAAGTCTCATCAACCCCCCTACTCATCTACTGCAAGCACATACCTACTCAATCTACGACGTAATGCCCAAGGTATTCTGGTGATGCCAGGGGGGTGCTGTGGGTGAGGAGGCTTGCGAAGGGATCCGCGCAGGAGGGGGTTTGCTTTGCTTTGCCGAGCCCGGCCCTGGAAGCTTGCAACAAGTTCAATTGGGGCTGCTGCCCCTCTGCCGTCCCGAACGCTCCATAATGCCGCAATCCACAACAACTCCATCCATCATAACTCCACAGCGCCCCACCCAAATGGCCATAGACCGCGATCGATGCCACTGGGCAGGGCTACTAACGGTTCACCCATGCTAGGGCGGTACTGGGCTACGGTCCATTCCATGCTAGGGCAACACTCTAACACTCCAACGCTCTGCTGGACTACGGTGCTAGGGCAGCCCTGGGCAGCACTGGGCAGCACGGGGTCTCTGCTCGACCATCCCGACTAGACTCTTTGCTCACCAAGCTCCAGGGGCACAACGGGCCGTCCCGAAATCGCCGGCGCGCCCCTAAACGATGAAAAGTTACATTGTAGATCGGCCGGCGTCTGCCGCGAAATCTCCACTCCCGTCTGTTATGCTAAGTTGTCTACGTGCCGGTCCCTGTCGGAGGCGTTGGCCCAGACCTGCTCGGCATGCCAGGTGCCAACCGGCCTACGGCGTGTGGCGTTGGCGAGGTCCCCGCCGGGCTTCTTGGACTCGACGGAACACGGCTGTGCCGAGATTGGAGGGAGGGGTAAGTACCATGTAGAAAGTCGGTGTAGCTGATACAGAGGCAGGAATTCCGGAATGCCCGACGCCACCTTCTGCTGCCTCGTCATCGAACAAGCAAACAAACAAGCAAACAAACAAGACATGGCGGGCTGACGGCAGACGAAGACGGCTGGGCTGGGCTTGGCTGGGCTGGGCTGGGCTTGGCTGAGTTGTGGGCTAGCAGGTTAGGTCCGGGGCCATATCACAGGTTGTCTAGAGCCCCGCTGAGTTGAGCTGGGCCCCCGATGGATCGAGTGCACGGGCAGATAAGCCAAGTACGTAGTAGGTAACCTGAGCGAGCCCCCCTTACATAGGGACCGCGGGGGTTGGCTGTCGCTGGAGGACGGCTGGGGATCGCTAAGGATCGCTAAGGATCGCTGCCGCTAGGGGATCGCTGCCGCCAGGGGATCGCTGTCAGCGCGGCCCAGACCAGCGCGGCCCAGACTGTCTTATGTCGGGTGCATCATCCGCGTCAGCAGGCCTCGAGTCCAAAGGTCGACCGGAGCAGATGATCCCGCGCCCAGCACTTGGCATCCCTTGGCTCCTTTACAGGTTGCGTTGGAAATGTCATTATACCAAGACGATACGTGCTAGCACTTCTTTTCAGCAAGAGATTTACCTCAGTGGCAAGTACAGTACAAATGTCAGTATGTACTGATCATCGGGTCCCCTGTTATCAGGCTCACCAGATCAGATCAAGAGGAAATCTACGTATCGTCAGCCATAAACACTCATGAACTTGTACGGTACAGAACCACTTTTGCCCATTTCCAACCCTTGCAACCTGTACACTTTACAGAACGCCGATGCCCCGGTCCCTGAAAGCCTTTCTAGGACCAAGGTAGATACCGAGGTGCGGACGGAAGCTCAGACGCATCGGTGGCCTCATCCCTTTGCGACCCCTACACTACGACAGGTTGGCCGTACCGATCCATTTTTATGATATGTACATGTGTAGCCACTCTGATAACCTACTACGAAGGAGGGGAGGGTCTGTGGACATAAAGAAAGGTGACCAAAATGGTCTCAACATGTACCCAAAATGATTTTAAGCGGCCTCAACACGTCTCGGGTACGTCTTGGAGACTTCCTCTTTTATGTCCAGGGACACCCACCTCTTGCTATCTTATCTTGGAAGATAATCCAAGATAAGATAGCGAGTACATTACGATGCACCCAAACTAGGTGATGAGACAAGTCCTGACAATATCCCCAACGCCTACAGCCTCCAGGCAGTTGGACATGTCCGTGATGTCCGGACCAACTTGACTTGTTGATCCGGTAGCGCCAGTATGAGAGACAGGCGCAGTACCGAGATATGCATATATGGTACTGGATAGGCATCTATGGTATTGGATAGGTAGTCTATCGTGAAGAGGACATTTGACATTTACTGGCGGCGAGAAGAGTCCAAGTCCAAGAAAGAAATATGTACTCGCCAACGCTGATAGATGCACACTGTGGGCACTGCGCACTGCCCTGTGTCGCCCGCCAGAAAGCAACGCAGTGTGTCGGAGTTGGACCGCTATCTGAACATCCATCCGTTAGCCCTTCCTAGATTCTCCGTGTGATAGTACTCGCCGGCCAAATATGAGACGGCGGCAGACAAGCCAAAAACGAGTAAAAAACGAGTTCACGGTATGCTCAGTGTATAAGATGATGTGACAAAATTCCAGGATCAATTGAATTAGAATTGAGCTGTTTTGCAAGGTTGGGCGGGAGGACGGTGGTGAGGGGGGCTATCGGGTACCGGGTCACGGAGATGCGGGGGCCATCATGGCGGATGCGCATCGCCAGCTGCGTCACCGTCAAATCCTTTCCCAATATTCAGGTTGCCTTGTCAATTCAAGAGAAAAAACAGTATTGGCAAAAACAGGCATATCAATTTAATCAAGACAAAGGGCATGCTAGGCAGCCCAGTTGACTGTTGGCCCTACTATTATACCCCAGAAGTCCAAATCCACCAACACACTGCCACACTGCCGCACTGCCCCGGTTCTGACCGCCCTGTCCATAAAATCTCTGGTTGAGCACTGGGCTCGATCGACCTGCGGAGGAGGTGACGAGGTTGGCCGCCGGAAGACGTTGTGAAAGGAGAACTGGCGATGACCCATACTCGCCCTTGGGGTAGAAACGATGCCTTGAGGCGGAGGCGGACGCAGAGGTCAGTGACGAAGCCTGGGGCTCTTGTGGGCCTTGTCATCGGGGGCGAGCGCAGTAGACGTAGGCCGTGTATTCGTGGCCCTCCCCGGTTCCCAGTCCAGCTGCCGCCATCTCCGAGCTCAATGCGGCGTCGTCCTTGGTGATATTGCCACGCTTAGAGCAATCCGAGTCGAGCGCCGTCTTGACCTTGGGTGCTTGGTCGTCGTCTGTAGAGGGGTTGGTCTGGATCGAGGTGTAGGGTAGGTCACTCTCGAGGTGTAGGGTAGCCGACAGTTGAGGTGTCGGGCAGCTGGGTCGTCGTATGCAAGTACAGACGATGCGTTGGTCTGGTTTGTCTGGTTTGTCTGGCCCCTATTTCGACCCCTGATCTTGCCCGCGATGGGCGCGAAGATGGTGTTTCGCGGGCTTGGTGCTGGGGATCGGCGTGCCTCTGGGCGCTCCTTCCCCCTAATCTAGTGGCGGTCTCGCTGCCTGGTCTGCCCAGCGCACCGTACTTTTATCACCTTTTCGCTGCCTGCCGACGCGCAGCACGGCACGACAGACTTTATGGGCACTGCAACGGGCACTGGCACAGCACACTTTGCGGGCTCTGCGCAGCTGTAAACACAGACACATGGTGGTGCTAATTCGGGTGCTGAGGTGCCATGCCCGTTGCTGCCATGCCAGTCGCTGCTGTGCCCGTCGCTGCTGTGCCCGTCGCTGCTGTGCCCGTCGCTGCCATGCCCGTCGCTGCTGTACCCGTTGCTGCTGTGTCCGTTGCTGCCGTGCTGCTGTGCGCGGTGCCGTGTGTCGGACGCCCCACAATAACTGCCCCACAATGCCCCACCCACTTGGCCGTGGATGGTCGGTCGTGATGGTCGCAGAAATGAGAGAAGTGAGGGAGTGAGTGGCCAGAGTGCCAGAAAACATTTTGCATCATCAACTTTCAAGTGCAGTCAAGCAGTCAATTCGTGCGTAATAATTATAAAGAAACTACCACTAGATAGCCCTGATTCAGACCTTCAATTTCGTGTATACCACCCGCGCGCATGATAAGCAGCACGCACCCGGCGCTCCATAGAGTCAATCTTCCTCGAAATCTGTTTAGGCCAGCACCTTCGTACCTCAAGTTCCTACCTTCCTCCTAACTTCTCGCTTTCCCACCTTCTCGCCTCAGGCTGTAACTACTACCTTCCTTACCCACGTCCACTGGTCTTGGGTATCTAAGGTGGCCCCGCGCAGAATTTTCCCACAACTTCAGACTTCACTCCTACACATCTCGGCAGTCTTGACACCATTGCCCACAACTTCAGACTTCACGTCAACGCGTCTTGGCAGTCAGTCTTTACATTGCCCACAACTTCAGACTTCACTTCTACACGTCTTGGGAGTCTTGTCACCACTGCCCACAGCTTCAGACTTCACGTCAACGCGTCTTGGCAGTAAGTCTTGTCACCACTGCCCACAGCTTTAGAATTCACGTTAACACGTCTTAGCAGTCAGTCTTGACACTATTGCCCACAACTTCAGACTTCACGTCAGTGTACACGTCTTGGCAGTCAGTTTTGTCACCACTGCCCACAGCTTCAGACTTCACGTCAACGCGTCTTGGCAGTAAGTCTTGTCACCACTGCCCACAGCTTTAGAATTCACGTTAACACGTCTTAGCAGTCAGTCTTGACACTATTGCCCACAACTTCAGACTTCACGTCAACACGTCTTGGCAGTCAGTCTTGTCACCACTGCCCACAACTTCAGACTTCACTTCAACACATCTTGGTAGTCTTGACACCATTGCACACACCTACACACAGACTCCCTCCCAAAGACCTACACACAAACACACAATCTTCCACGCCCCTGCGGCACCGAGCATTCACTGCGGTTTCCGATGGCCCAGCCAACGGGTCTAGAGCTGCTGGATGAGCTCAACTTACTGGCCAGGGATCAATCTGCGGTCGCGGCCAGACAGCGGCGAGAGGCTCAGGGGGAAAGACAATATCCACCCAACTACACGACACTTGCTGGGTACCTCGATGCCTTCCATAATCACTACTACATGCCAAAGCTCTCCCAGGACCCTCACTGGACTGCTCCCATGCCCAAGCCGGGTCCCAGATGGTGCCCGAAGCATCTCAAGGCATGGTCAGGCTTCTTGGAACATCAGAGAGACATCAACGGCATACTTCACGACAAGTTCCCTCTTAGCGAGCAGAAATTCCCGTCCCTCAAGTACCTAAGCAATAGTGCCGAGGACTGGGTCGAGTCCCAGGATGGGTCATCACCACCCGAGAGGATTGAGCCTTTCTTGACCAAGACCATCGGAAAATCCATGAAATGCATCACGACCAAGCTCATGTGTTCCAAGGAAGCCGCAGAAACATTCGACTTTGGAGATGGCATCGATTTTGACTTCTCCACCAAGCCCATCAGCGACATTGCCAGAGGAGTCCTTAAGAGGGAGGCTCCATTAACTAAAAAGAAGGGGTTCTGGAAGAAAACCCTCACAGATGTTGAATCCGGCCAGATGTGCGTCTATCGAACCGAGAAGGATACGCCCTCGCCAAAAACCCTCATCACCTTCGTCGGATCTCAGCCCCCCCACAAGCTGACCGCTCATCATCTTCGTCTCGGTCTACGGGACGTGGACGTTTACGACGACGTTATCGGTCGAAGCAGGACGCTCACATCTCTGAGCTTAGACGAACGTTTCCAGGACCATGCCGACATTCTGACGGCGTCTGCTGTCACGCAGATCTATCATTATATGATTGAGGGAGGCCTTGAGTATGGTCTTCTAACTACTGTCGAATGCATGGTCTTCCTGAAGATCAACTGGGAGCAACCGGAAACTTTGTATTTCCACCTCGCTGAACCCGCATTCGAAGCACTAGCCCATCCAGATGACGTTTCCGTCTGTTCGGCCGGAGGCCAGTTCTTGGCTTTCCTCCTTATGGCCCTCGAAGAGCGGCGGGTTCATGGACAGGACGAGCGCGCACGCGCTACCTCTGGTCTGCTCCAGTGGTCAGAAAACTTTGAAGCGATATATCAGTCAATTCCAAAATACGAAAGACATCCATCACTTGCCTCGCCTGCATGGGGGCCCACCATTTACGAGGGCGTCGACCGCTCACCAAACAAGACACGCACCCAGTCATCACCTCAATACGGTATGCAGATTCAGGCCCAACGACGATGCGGCATTGATGGAACGGGGAGCAGCGTTGCATCCAGCGAAATGCCAACAACACGCGAACGGAAGTACTGCACGCAGAAATGCCTTCTGAGTCTCGTCAAGGGAGGTTGGCTTGATCCAAATTGCCCCAACGTGGCGCTTCACCGCAGACGTGACCGCTGTGACAACGGAGCCACCCAAACCCAAACGTACGCTGAGACCCGCCATCCAGTCAGCCACGCTACATGGCTTGAACTTCTCGAGGTGCAGATAAAGACATCGTTGGACAGCGGCATCAAGTCCTTGGGACGGGGTGGCGCGCGCGGTGTGCTCTCTCAGGTAACCATGCTTCAGTACGGTTATACGTTTGTTAGCAAGGGAACCGTGGAGGCCTTCATCCCTCACCTCAAGTACGAAGGTTACGTGTACAAAGAGCGCCTCCGCCCGCTCCAAGGCACCTTTGTACCTGTGTTCTTAGGAGCCGTCGACCTTTCGAAGATGGGAAAAATCTACTACTACGATCATCGGGTGTATATGGTGCACCTGACGTTTCTATCATGGGGCGGGAGACCTTTCAATTCCTCCGATGTCTTCGGTAACTTTGGGAAGCTGCTTCAGAAGAGTGCAATGTCGTCGTTGAATGCATTGCATCACGAGGGCGTGGTCCACCACGATGCACGCATCCCCAACATGCTGTACAACCAAGAGGTCCGTAAAGTCATGATTATCGACTTTGAAAGGGCTGGGCTGCGGCCGGGTGCCGAGGACAATGCAAGAAAAATTGCAGGCAATCCATGGGAGGTGGAATTTATCGAGGACGCTAATAAGCTTCGAAGAGCGTTCAAGGCTATGGAGGCCAAGGCTGTGACGTTTTGGTAACTTCCCAAAGCTTCACTGCCCCAACGTCCGAAGACGGAGGACATTGCAACAGCGCGGGCGGCGTTTTTACGTCTCGGAGATGGGTCTAATTTCCCAAAGCTCAACGCGTTGATGCTCAAGTTTGTCATTGCATTTTTCAACACCGGGGACGATGCGCAATGCGCAAATTGTTATTGTTCTTCTTGTTGCTGCATTTTTTTTTTTATCGCCGGAGGAGGATGCTCAAGGGAAACAATTCTTGTTCTTCTTGTTGCACTTTTCAATCGCCGGAGGAGGATGCTTAAGGGAAGCAGTTATTGTTCGTGTTGTTCTTGTTGTTGCATTTTTTATCGCCGGAGGAGGATGCTCAAGGGAACCAGTCATTGTTCTTCTTGTTCTTCTTGTGGCATTTTTTATCGCCGGAGGAGGATTCTCAAGGGAATCAGTTATTGTTCTTCTTGTTGCACTTTTTATCGCCGGAGGAGGATGCTCAAGGGAGGCAATTATTGTTCTTCTTGTTCTTCTTGTGGCAATTTTTTTTTATCGCCGGAGGAGGATTCTCAAGGGAAGCAAGTATTGTTCTTCTTGTTGCATTTCTTTTTATCACCGGAGGAGGATGCTTAAGGGAAGCAGTTATTTTTCGTGTTGTTCTTGTTGTTGCATTTTTTATCGCCGGAAAACGATTCTCAAAGCTCAAGGGAAGCAATGGTCAATGTATTCATACACTATGGCTCGATGCCCTAATAATTGACGACACCCTTGCAAACTTGTCAGTACCACGCAACTCTGTGATGTCTTGTAGAAGTAGAAGCTTCCACTGCCAGGTCTGGGTCAATGCCGTGGGCCTTTGCGGTTCCCTCTTGACCAAGACGGCTTCTCAGTAGGAGATGGTCGATTCGCCGTGTGCTTTCGCGACGAGTTCCTCGGCGGGCATCTTCTAATCCGGCACAACAGATGGCAAAAACAGTGCCCATCGCTTTCCCCGCGTTGGTGGTGACACAGATGGTTCAGGCCCCAAGGTCCCTAGACCGACTACCTAAATACCTACTTGACCCCTTACCTACACTATGTACTGTACCTACCTACAGCGGGCGCGCAAAAGTTCCGACAATCGCCGGATCTACCCAAGTCTCCCCGATTATGACCCAGCCTTTAACCTGCCATTGTGCATCCAAATAATATCAAGTTAAATTATGACCTGAATTAATTTGAAGCCAAGAGGCTAGTTACTATAGTGATTAATATTAATACTTAGTGTACTATCTATCTACGTCATTAACCGCTTGTATTCGCCTAGGCATTAAATTTAGTAGATTTTTAAAGACTGCATCTTTAAGCCCATGCCGAAGCTCCTTTGCACACTAAATCAGGCCATCTTCTGCCGCTGCACTTTTCAGAAGCTCTGCAAGCTCCGGGTATCTCTTACAGATCCGTTCCTTTAGCATTACCCGTAGACCCTCAATCGGATTAAGATCAGGTGAATATAAGGGCCATTCCGCAAGCGTGATCCCCTCGCATCTTGCGTACAGCCACCGCTGCACTAAATGACTTTTTGGTCTAGGCCCCGTTATCGTGCTGGAATGTCATTCCTTCCTTGATGACTTTAGGAAGATGCTGCTAAAGGCGTTCCAAGATAATCCAACCTGTAACGCCACCGCGGTCAGCTTTAGGATCCCCAACTAAGCAGACTGAATCCATCGCCCCTATCGAGGGTAAAGGCACTGAAAAAAAAACATCTGTGAATGCCTCGTTGGCTTTCTCTTAGGCTGTACCTTCTTTTTGGCGAGTCTTTCGCCCTAATTGGGGTCAGAATCGTGATTTGAAGATAAGGTGTGTGACTTGGATATTTTGAGAATGCCCAGTGCCTTCTTTCGCTGTCACCACGAGCAATTGAGCTCAGGGATTATATTTTGAGGTAGAGTACCCAGTTTCTCATGCTGGCAATCTGCCTTTATCTGTACCGGGACCTGGATGGCAAGTCGCAAATGAAGTTACACTCCAAGACAAGCCAACACGATCTAGGTGATGTTTTCCGACCAAGACTTCCGTACAGTCTAAATCGAGCAACCCCAACGCCTGGGACTTCTGAACGGCTGAAGAAAAGTATAATAAGCAATTCATTAATGAGGAGGTGCACGCAAAAGCACCATTGTCCCTCATGTTTTGGGCGGCAATCACCAGGAGGACAAAGGCGGAGAACTATGCAGTAGCTGTACAGCGCAGCCTGTTTTAGCATTATAGATGAAGAGTGCTCTAATGCCCTGATGCCCTGATGCCCTGATGCCCTGATTCCCTGATTCCTTCCCTGATTCCCTGATTCCTGACGCCCTGATGCGAATCCTGCTGATGCGGAACCTTTCAGATACGCAAAATCCCCCCTAATCTGTCGTGTGAAGAATGCCATACGCTACAGTAAGGGCGTCTTCGGCCGTAGCGGGCGACAGAAGCGGGCGGTGGTGGTGAAGAGCAAAGGAGAGGGGGTCAATAAGGTGCCGACTCCGACGAGTCCGTATCCTCTGCCCCTAAAAGACGTGTCCCATGTCATAGTCGTACTCCTTACTCCACTTTCTCAGCGCTGCCTCTAAGGGTATAAATAGTGGGAGCCGAGACCTCTGCGAGCAAGCTGCAAGCCCACGTCGACCAGGGACACCTTCTCGGGCGGCGGAAACCACGTTGGTCAGGGACTTCTTCTCGGGCGGCGGAAAACTGAGGAAGCGATCTGCGAGGTAGGACAAAGAGGGCCTCTCGAAGAGCGTCGCAGTAAGCCGAATGATCGGTCAGAATGACCAGCCGAGCCACTGTATCCGGGAAGCCACGTCAACCAGGGACATCTTCTCGATCTCGAGCGAAACCTGAGGAAGCGATCTGCGAGCAAGCTGCAAGTGGTCCACAACCTTCTCCTTCGTGGCAAGACGATTGGCATCATCCCTCCCGGACGCCGCCGTTGCTGCTAATGGTTGGGACTGAGCAGTGGCTGAGGGACTGGACCTAGGAAAGTGCAGTGCAGAATGGTACAAGTCCTGTGGGGCCTGTTGAGGCTGACCGCTGAGCAGCCCGGGACCACAAGCGGGGATCGCATTGGGGACAGGGCGTGGTTGCGAGGTAGGGCAAGGAGGTCCCTCTCGAAGAGCATCGCAATAGGCCGAAAGGTCGGTCAGAATGACCAGAACGTGCCGTATAGGACGCCTGGCCGTTGGTCTGCGCTATCGACATGGGAATTAGTTCTTCTGTCTTTTCCTGTCCCATTATTCGATCCTGGGCTTGCTGTTGTTGATCTGGTACATTACCTCCATGAACAGCGTCTCCTTGGTCACGGCCAGCTCCAGATGCTCCGCCGCAACCTGGTGGGCTGCCTCGTAGTCGTAGACAAGCGAGTGTGGCAGGGGTACAATGTGCCGAGGAAGAGCGCCGGGGCAGGAGTATGGGGAGGACCGGGAGGCGGGCAGTGTGGTGAGGGTGTCTCCAACAGGAGACACCCTCATCATTCTCAATTTGTTCAGGCTGAGTGAGCACCTTGTAAGAAGTCAGCGATGCAAAGTTCAAAGGAGTGTTCGAGTGTCGCGAGGTATGTACCTTGGGGATAAGGATGTTAGGGATGAGGATGTTAGGGATAAGAATGTTAAGAGTTGGGAGGTTAAGAATTGAGAGGCTAAGCGTAGGGAGGTTAGTTACTTAGGAATTGGGTCTTACAAACTTGGTCCGCAGAGAAGGTATGTCACGGCCGAAGGTGCAGCAGACAGTAGAGGGGGGCAGTAGACACACAGTTGGGACAGGTAGGTACAGAAGGTGCTGGTAGGCAGGCAGGTCCCGAGCTCCCGGCGTGGGTGTCGTGCACGACGAGGTTAGCTGGCCGAAGGGTCTGGGTGGACGACGCCGCGGCTGTGGAAGGCGACGCCCGGGGAAACGTGCTCGATGATACCTGACGAGCCACAGTCTAGCATTGCTGCTTCTCAGTTGCAAGCTTCATTCAGATAAGTGAGGTTGACACCTATGGTCAAGTATGGTCAAGTACGGTCCTGGCCCGAGTAGAGCGCAGCCGTTGCTGTGCGCAGTGAGGAACTTGCGCTAGGCCGCGCTGCGACGAACCACTATACCCGCCTACCTACTTACCTACACCACTGTACCTACCCACCTGCCTGACTGCCTGCCTACCTTCTGTACCTACTTACCTAGCCCAAGGTCCCCGGGGCTGCCTTACTGTACCTACCTGCCTAGGTACCTACCCGCCTACCTACCTACTTACACCACTGTACCTACCTACCTACACCACTGTACCTACCCACCTGCCTGACTGCCTGCCTGACTGCCTGCCTACCTTCTGTACTTACCTTCCCCAAGGCCCCTGCCTACCTACCTACTTACTGACCTGCCTACTGACCTATCTCCCACCCATCTTTACCTCCCACTCACTTTACCTCCCACTCACTTTACCTCCCACTTACAAACCTCACTCCTTGACTACTTCACACGCACGCCATCAACACTACCCTTCTTTGGAAGCAACTTGACTGTTGGGACTGAATTGACACACCGCCATACGACATCTCGGGCAAGCCATGGAACCCGCCATGCCGGACCTGGCGTCGAGCTCCATTCATGACCTCTTTCGTGCATTCCCTCGTGAGAAACTATACATCCGCCCTGTCTTCTGGACTCAGCGTCACGTCCAGCTCTTGGGCTGTCGTTACTCTACAGAAGAGACTCAGAATCTAGGTTCACGACTGCCAACAGCATCACTGTCGCTACCGGTGTCTGGCTTCCAAGACGAGCCGAAAGAAGAGCCGCAGTCGCAACATCGCGAGTATTGGAAGGGGACCTACTACGGACTGCCGCCCAAGGACGAGCTACTCGCAGCAAGCTTGTTTTCGCCTGAGAACCATGCAGCCATGTGGAATATACTCTCCACTCCACCCCTCAACTTCAAAGTCATCAAGTAAGTGAGAGCCAGTCGTCTCGCACGCTTTGCCAAGTACCTGGGTAGCTAAACAAATGGACAGCGAGAAGTTCAAATTCTTCTTTGCACGCCGAAAGGTCGATTGCCTCGGCGGCCTCATCTTGACTCGCCGTCAGGACAAGGTGAGGTCTAGCAGCGAGCCGCATCTAGGGTACGTCGAGTACGATTCAATCACCACCCGACGTCGCAGGGATATGGTGACTCGATACCAACATCCCTGGAACAATGCCAGCTCTCCTGGCACGCAGATCATCCTCAGGAAACTGGCCCAACTCGAGCCGGTCGAATGGTCCCAGGACCCATACATCGTCGCCCTCCTGATATCTCTTGCACAGGGCCGGAGACGCTACTGGAAATCCGCCTCTCGACAAGGCACTGCTCCATCGACTGAACCCTCGGCCTATACCGTTCGTCTTCAATCCCCGTATTGGAACTCACATACTGACTCTTGATCTAGGTACTCCTTCTCGTGACCAAGAGAGAAGATAACGAATTCATCTATCTTTTTGAAGCCGTGGTCTCCTCGCCTCTTTTGAACAAGCTTGACTATCCGCGCGAGCGGGAAGGGGACAATCAGGGTATTTCCATTACCTTGAAGCCGCTCTCCTACAAGCCATACAACACCTTCAAGGTTCGACTGACCATCCTGTTGAACGGTGCGGACGGTGCCAAGGACTATCCCGAGCAAGATGTGGCGAGGCCCGCTTACCGTATCTTGAAGCCTTCTCGTGAGGAAGTCGGCGAGTCCAGCTCTGGACGCGGACGCTCTGTGGCGAGACCCGCCTACCGTATCTTGAAGCCTGCTCGTGAGGAAGTTGGCGAGTCCAGCTCTGGACGTGGACGCTCCCTGGCGAGGCCCGCTTTCCGCATCTTGACGCCTGTTCGTGAGGAAGTCGGCGAGTCCAGCTCTGGGCGTGAACGCTCTGTGGCGAATGCTCGTGAGGAAGTTGGCGAGTCCCGCTTTGGACGTCCAGACTCTGTGGCGAACAATCGTGAGGAAGTTGGCGAGTCCTTCTTTGGACGCAAACGCTCTGTGGCGGATAAGATGGACATGTCGTCAGTCAGAGCTGGAAAGAGCAAGAAGACTGCTTAGTCCCGTCTGGCAACAATCGGGGTGAAGGTGGATAGGCGCCTCTGGACTGTATCTCTATCTTTATGGTTGCCTTCTGGAGGATGGGACGTGAGCGAGCTCATCTGGTTCTCGGGCTCCGGGGGATAGCAGTCTTTCTTTGGTGACGCAGAGCATACTAGGATGGCATCCTTAACTTGGCTTCCTACACAAAACGACATCCATAGCTTAGCTTCTACACAAAACGACATCCATAGCTTAGCCTTTGACACAGCTTAGCCTCCTAATCAAAGTCATAGTGTTTCTCGTCTAATTGCTCTCCTCTTGACACAAGAAATTTTGAAATTTGTTGCTAAATCTACCGCTGAGAGCTAGCTTTACAGCAGTTCTCGTCATCATCCGCCCTCCTTGCATCCCAAACCGACGCGTCGCCAGCGAAGCGTGAGAACTCTCCCATAACAGCCAAATTGTTCCACGATGCTGCGACCGGAAGCGGCCCCGGACACTTCACGGGCACTGCACACGGCAACGGGCACCGCAACACTATACCGATACGTACATGGAGTCGTGGGCCGCGGCCATCTTCTCGGAGGCGGAGATGACGGCGGGCTCGACAGTGGGGACCTCGGGGCGAGGCGGCGGTGGCGGGAGCATCAACTTTAAAAGTGGCTCGAAAGGTTGGCCTGATCGGCTGGGTAATGTTCTAACAATAATATATTGTTTGGGGAATGTTGCAGTAAGTCATGCGCCTCGTTCTGGGGCACAGGGTGTCGGCAACCACGCCATTAAGTTAGATTGGGTGGACTAACATACAGCCAGCTAGAACTAAATGCCACTGTCAATGACCGCTCAAGGCACCTTGCACTTGGGCAGGTCATATCTCCTGTAAAAGGTGGTCACCCACCAACAGCCACACTGAAGCCCACTAAGGAACTCCTTGAACTCCCCCGAGACGAACTCCACTATCTCCTTGCAGCCCGCACTGGCAATGGAGACTTTGCAGCGTACCAACCTCAGCCATCACGACACCTATCGTTACGTCACAACTCGCCTCTGTTGACAACACATCCAAAGAGCCGCCAAGTCGTGCTCTACTAGGCCGGGGAATTCGACCTCTACCCAGCGAACGAGCGCAGCCCCCCTTCGAGAAGAACCAGGGCCCCTAACGAGGGCTTGCTTGAGCTTGCAGAGTTCTAGACAACAAGCAAGCTACCTTGGGCACCTATCCGAGAAATCGTTTCTCTTTATTCAAGATGTGGCCTTTGTATGTAAGTCGTGGACCGCGTATCTATCTACCGTGTACCGTCGTCACGTGGTCGTCGTCCTCGACCGAGACCAGACGGATGTCCTGCCCAGAACACCAGAATACCTCCACTTTCCACTAATTTTCGCTGCCAGGTCTGTTTCTGCTGTCTTATCTCTCGGTTCATTCGTCCCTACTCGAGCTGGCGCTCGACGACAAGCGCAATCCTGGCGTTTCTTACCGTAATGTATGCGCTTTCGACGACTCCCCCCAGCAGACGTTCCGAGTGGTCATGGCCGACTGGCAACGAAGACTTAGCACGCACTGTCGCATCTACCTAGTGCTGCTTCACCCAGACCCTTTCCTGGTATGCCGAAGCCGACTAGGCCGCATTCCTCGAGCCGCCGAACGATTCGAGACTGGCCGTGTCACTGCTCCGTTGCCGACAGCTTCGGCCGGCTTGCCATTGCCTCCCTCCTCTCTCCTTGCCTGGGAAATTGACTTTGTGCATCTAGGTCATCTGGGAAGGGTACACATCTACGCCGGATGCCTAGACTAGCGAGGAGGTGTCGCGAGGAACTTTGGCCGTGGCGGGAGCAAGCCTTGGCGGTGCCTCAGTCGCAGGTGAGTAGGATAGACGGGGGGCGATGCTTTAATTAACATTTAATGAACAGGGCGTGGGCTCAGCATCAGCACGGTCGTCCCCAATCCAGGTTTTGGCCGGCCTAGGGATTATACCCACCATGCCGATATACCTGACTCGCTGGGCGAGAATGGTCGCAGACATGGAAGTCATCTGGGCTGGCCAACAAGTTGTCTACGCGAGCCTCAAGGTGAGTCTACGTTCCGTCCAACACATGGACCTGATTCAGCCGCGTTAACCGCTATATCGTTATCTAGGCAGCCACCGCCCAGCTCGAGGTCACCTCCCAGCTCGAGGTCACCTCCCAGCTCGAGGTCACCTCCGGACCTTGTTCTTCGTTCCGTTACATGACCAACAATGGTGACGACTCATCCATCGCATCGTTATTTCCTCCTATAACTATCTCGCCTCTCTCTCCAATCCCATGGCTCCAGCCAGTCAAGACTACTCCCACCAAGAACAGCAGGCAACAAACCAGAACTGGATGTCGCCAGAATCGCCAAAGGCTCTCTGCAGACAACCTGTCGAATGAACCACAGGAAAACCCGCAGAAATTGCCTGTACTCTCTCAAATAGGACAGACTCGCCTCCTTTCTTGACTGCTGAATCAAGCATGGGAAGTAGGCGATGGAGAAAATGTCCGTCGTTGCTCGGAGGGAGGCGGTAAATTTGCCGACCGGAGATATCTGGGCTAGATTGCCGAAGTGTGAACGGACGGGAAGCCAACCCAGTGGGCGAATTCGCAGTAGTTAATAAACTACGTCTGTCTCAGCTAGGTGAGAGCTTTCGGGCCCCCAACGCACGCGACATGAGGGCATCGTCCATCCTAGATTCCTTCGGTGTGCTAACCATGTTATAGTTGGCAAACAAGACAAACCCGTCGGCAAGGGTCCTATACTTTCCGGTCCGATCGTCCCATCATCCCAGTCTCGACAGACTCCCATGTCGAGTAGGAATTGGCATCATGTTGCCGATGGAATCGCCTGCCGAGGAAGAAGTCTCCCGCCCAGGAGGCCACAGATGGTGGTGAGCGGGTTACAACTAACTCGTTGGTACACCAGCCCACACAATAACACTTAATTTACCCGACAGGCTGAAAAGAGTGGTTGGAAATCGGGACTGCTCAGTCTTGGAAAGGAAGGTCAAGGCAAAATAAATATCAGAGAAGGTTTCAAAGGCTTCCGCTTCTGACGGACTAGAAAAGGGTATCTCAAAGAAAGAAGCTGCTGCGACAGCTTGGTCAGTCAGCAAAAATGAGTGTGGGCAAGAACAGGCATATCAATTTAATACAAGGAAAAAACTGCTATGCAAGGCTCTATTCTACGACGGACTCGGGGGGCTCCAGTGAGGCGACAAGTGTGCTAGTTATCGATGAAGTATTCGGTGATCCGAGTTTCTGTGTTTGTACTTGGGCGCACGATCATGAGAACGAACACCAGAACCATTCCCAGTTTCCTCAGCGCAGCAGGCAGCCTACCCTTCGACAGATGGCATGCAACTGCGCGGTCCTGCGCCTTCCCAAACTCCGCAGGTGCGCAAACGCCGTATCGGCATCGAGCACTGCCATACTACGCTAGAGAACTCGGGGCAGGAGCAGCTGGCAAACAACCAAAAGCCGGCAGCTGGCAGACCGAGGGCGCTGATGCCTGAGGATGCCTAAAAATCCGCAGCATTAACCCAGAGGACCACCGGTGCAGAGCCCAGTCCCTTCCTTAACTCTTCACCTTCACTCGCCACCCCGCGAGCACTCATCCTCACACCTACATTTCAACAACATCCATCTTCGTGCGTGGAGGGATCGAAGGCGTCGTCCAAGAATACGTCAAGGTTAGTAACCCAGCATTCCCTGCAAACATTATTCACTGGCAAGCATCATTCACCACTGTTCTTCGGCCAGTTGAGAATGAATGCTCAAGTGCTGTTCCTGTGAACCTTCAGGTGCCGCTCTCTGCGTTTCCAGTCTCCCTCTCACCTCACAGCCCTACACTTCATTCTTTCCCAGCCTTACCGACCCTTCGAGATCTGGACAAAGACTAACCTCGTGCACCAGATGGCCGACTCCGGTATCACCGTCGACGCCTCGGGCAAATACCGTGCCTCAGCGTCTGATGCTCCCATCTCTCCTTTTGACAAGATGCCCCACACAATCACAGAGGCCATCATCGGCTTCGCGATACCAGCACAGATGGTGTCCGTGGGTCTACCTCACTTTACCCGTGAAGAGAGAAAGACCCTAGACACCATCCAGTCCATCCGGCTGACCTGCCGGTCGTTCAACGCCGCCACCTGCCACATTCTCCCGTTGGGTCTAGAACGCGGATACAACGTCAATGGAACCCGGAGCTACTGGCGGATGAACCCTAAGCGCGATACGTTTCTTACCGTGAGCATGATGCTACCCAGAACTGTCTTGTCAGACTGGCATGGCAGTGGTACGCTGGTAAACGACCAAGTCCCCTTTCGCAAAGTCATCAATAAAACCTGGAGTTCCATCGACGTACAATACCCGGGTATTAATGCGCCACGCCCTACTTCCTGGGATTCTATGCCATTCCCGACAACATTCAACGCGCCCCGGCTCCCGCATCTCACAGAAGCCTCCCTACTACTCCAGCACGTTAACCCCAACTGGTGGGTTGGTGGCTATCAGGTCGAGGGGCCACAGATCACATCGATCCCCAGCGACGACCAGGTGTGGAACCGTCCGCACCGTCCTCTGGTGCCAGCCACCAGGTGGGATCATCTCCCTGAAGGTGTACGCGTGCTCAACGACGTATACTATCCTCACGACGAGCAGGATCTCGAAGGCGCACGGTACTACGCGGCCCATGACATCCCAAGTGACACCGGGAAACGATGGGAGTTCAACGAGGCCCGCATCGCGTCTGATGGGATAGGCCACCCATTCCCCGATGGCTTTCACCCCGAGGTAGGCCTATCAGCCTTTGTTCGTCTCGACGATGTCCCTTCCGACGACGGCAAGGCTATGAGATTCCTTAACCCCAACATCGGCACGGTAGGATACAGCAAAGGCTGGAACTCCATGGGCGGCCACTGGGCCGGCTTCCGTTGCTACACGGATGAGAGGCGAGTCGAGTTCAGTCCCCTGGGCTTCCACGAAGTCGAAGGGTTACTCACGGGGCTCTCATTCCGCTACTCAACTAGGGAAGAACCCCGTGCTGTTTGCCACCAGGAGTTCATCGGAAGATTGTGGATTATCCGGAACGGTGACGCGCCACCCGACAACGAGCCCCACCATGCGTGGACAGTTGTGAAGGATATGATTATACCTGTTCCGGGAGAAAGGCTCACTGACGAGGAGATCAATAGCAACAAGATCTGCAAGCTTTGGAAGATGGTGAACCGTGGGCTTACTATTAGTCCACCCCAGAATCTTGTTAACCGGTTCACTCATCTGGTAGTGCTGTAAAGCAGCGAGGACGGTATTGCAAATCACAGACGATGGGGGTGCAAAGCACAGACAGGATCGTTGCTGTTTTGTTACAGAGGATGGTATTGCTAAGCACAGAGGGATGGTAGTGCTATAACGGATGGGTCATGCTTTAAAGCAACGACGATGGTACGCACGGGACAACAAGGTTATAATAAGACGATACGTCAGATCAGTCAACCTAGAAAAAATCACTTTGGACTTGATCGCGTTTCCTTGGTCCCTGGCAAGCCCTTGTAACCTCCATCCCGAATTCGACCCTCCTCACCGCCGTGTTGTCTGGGGGGCTCTCTCGACTCGCGACGTCTCTACAGGGCAACATGCAGCTCTGCGAGCACGCGAGGTAGTTCAAGCCCAAGATGGACCAGGCGTCAAAAATGGTTTCTCGGCAACGATACGCGCTGCATCCAGCCCCGCCATTCATCCAGCTCAGCTCACCGGCCGGTAATCTAGGTTTCCGAAAAATGAGCGAGGGACGTGCGAGGGACAAGCTGGTCGCTTGCCACCCATGTAGACTAGACTATGTATGCCATGGCGCGCGGGAAGATCTGGGGTAGTTCCATGTGGAGACTGAAGGTTATTGCGACGTAGACTGTTGCTGGATGCTGGATGCTGGATGCTCCCAGATTGCATATGCATCGTGACTTTACGCAAGGATGACAGCCGCCCCGGTTCATTTGAATGGTTGAAAATAGCTGCAATTGATCATCCTGACTAAAAGCCATTATGTAGGAGTTTGTATGGATTTTTAATAGCTGAAAGGTGTGTTTTATTAATCTTGGCTGATTGACCACCGATGCGACTTTCAATCAACAATATTGCTAGGTGCACAACATCACTTCACAACACACATGACCTTTTCCCCGTTTTCCTCCCTACATTTCTCCTTTACACCTAAAACTCCGTACAAAAGAAAGGATAGCTAGAGAGGGGGAAGGGATTCGGGTTCTTGGGTCTTCTAGATGATAAACATCAGTGAAGCGGGGGTAAGGTCTAGTGAGTTAGGGTCTAAGTCTAGGGTAGGCTTGGTGCCGGGGACAGATGCCTCGAAAGAAGTGTGGGCTATCCACGGCTGCTTGCGCCTGGCTTTCTGCTTTGGTGCACCTAACCTCCTGAACCCGGACACCTTCACACATCTATTCGCGGAACTCCATTGGGCTTTGTCAGGACTGTTCGCGCCACAGCTTTCTTCGCTACAGTACGACGAGCATTTGCACTTCATATTACTGGCCGCAGCATTACCCGGAAGGTAGTCCTCATGTGCTGCTGCCCTGTTCATCAAGCACTGTCCATACCACGCTCTCCTCCCTCTGTTCCCGAGGCGGCCCTTAGTGTGTCCATGGGTTGAGCCAAAGTCCATTATGTCTTTGTTGAACACAAGCACAGTTACTCTTTGTGTTCCAACTGTCAACTGTCAACTGTCATTTGTCATCTGCTAACTGTCACAGCACCCGCCATCCTCAGTCTATACGCCAAGCGACAGGCCCACCGACTCCAACCCACGTCACTTCGTTTCGCCGCCGTCCAGCTTCACGCCCATGATTACTCCTACAAGAACAGCAGGAAACAACCCAGAATCGGCCGCCCTCAGCGCGTAACCCCCGTCGCAAACAAGCAGAGACTGGCCACTGCTGCCCGAAAGAGGTTGTGGGTGCCAGAAAACGTCAGCAGCCTCCCAAACTGCCCAGTTGGACCTTGACTCTGAAGATGACGAGCTGACGAGCCGAAAGGCGAGCGCCCTGCAGAACAGCCCCGAACAAGTACTTGTCGCCGTCTCGAGCCCTCCGAGAAGCTGCTGAGAGACGCTGAAGCTGGAACCGTCAGACGTGCCCCAAGAGCCCCCCTCCGCTATCCGAGAAGGATCCACAAGCCTTGCAACTAGTTCTCGAGCCTCGTGGCCGGCATCCAGCAATTACCTACCTACCCAGTTGATGACGATACCTCGACCAACGATGCTTCGTCTCACCATACCACAGCTGCACCACGGAAGGGCTAGCAGAAGGCTACGGAACAGAGTCTATTCACGAGAACTACCCCACGATAACTACATCTTCCACGAATCCTCGATGGCCGACACACCGATTCCGCGAGCCTATGGTACATAAGGCCAGAGCACGATGCCTCCTCTACCCTCCGTCCCGGAGAAAGATGATGACAGGTCCTCGGTCTAGGCTCGAGTCTTTTGAACTCGTGGATTGTGATGGGTCGGTTCGTTATTGACCCGCTGAGGATGATGAGGGCGACGTCACTTCCAGACCGTGGCTCCTCGCTCTCCTTGTGAAGGGTGCCTTCATCGTTGGAGTCACCCTCGGATTGGGCACTTTTGCGCCTTCGCCCGGCGCCTGGTCCGCGAGCCTGTGAGCAACCCCGAGGGCCTGGCGGACGAGTATCTCCGGTGCGTGCGCATCCCCAGGCTGGACAGCGTCGTGTGCAATGCGGCATACGGCGGCTGTCTGGGTGCAACTATCCCTGGGCTATCTGGAGCTTCTTGTCACGCGGCCTGTTGCAGTCAGTGACATAGCTGACGTTCAAAAATGCCTTGCCAACCTGCATCCTGAACTAGGGGACCTAATCTAACTATGTATGATAGATTCCTTGCTTCGTGTTAAGCTCCTCTCTGCCTATGATGCTGACTTTCTCTAGCCTGCTAAGCCCCACTTTGGCGAGGTCTTCTCTGCCTGCGTTTTCGGCCACTACCTCCTCGGCCACGAGCTTCCCCCCCTCATGAACCGCTCGGCCGAGGACGACGTCGCTCCCGGCCGGATCAATTGGTCGAGCAGCCTCGAGGCCGCGCGACTCGCTGAACCTGTCCGACATCCAGTGCTTCACGGCACGGGGCCTTGCGTATCCGCCAAGCGCGTTACCGATGCCATCTCTCTCACAACGACGACGGAGGAGCTGACGCGTGTTGGTTGGGTTAGCGACAATTCTTATCAACTAGACCAAGTCAAGCAAGGGCTGAAGGGGCTACTAAGCTATACTAAGCAATACGATTATACGACGAGATCCCGATCAGATCGCAGGTGATGCCCCAAAAAGAACCTATAGGGGCTGGTTCCCTGGCCGGCGTCGGTGGAGGGATTCGGCTTGCTCCGGGCTGCACGGCCTGAAGATGTCGGGGCTATTGACGCAGAGTCAACTACGGCCCATAGAATGACGACACCGGACACAAGGCCGAGGGTGGTCTTCCGCTGGGAGCCGGAGCTGACGGCGGTTCTCGAGGCAATCTAGATGACGATGGCGTTCGAGGGAGGTCGTGCGCATCCTTGAAACGACTCGAGATAGCAAACGAGGTTGCAAGGTTAGTGGGGAGGCAGGAGATGACCTATTCCACCGTGCTTACGTTCATCAGTTGAATCCACTTGGTGGTGTTCCTTGTGGAGTAGATTGTGCCTCCCAAGACACACACTATTGTATCGTTTCTTCTGAGAGGCCGATGGACGCAGGCCGTGTCTCATCAAGGCATCGCTGGTCAAGGCATGTTTCGCTGGTCAAGGCAAGTCTCGCCCGTCAAAGCAAAAAAATCTCGCCACACTTGCATACGGGCAGAAAAAGCAAACCTGTGCTGAGCAGGCAGCAGAGACAGCAGAGACAGCGAGTGAGTGGGATAAGCAACCTCATCCATGCTCGCGTCCTGCAAGACGACGCCAATGCTCCTCAGTCTGGACCGCCAACGCCCAGAGGATTGTGACGAGCAGGGTGATGGTCATATTCTGCTTCCTGCAGGCCGTGCCCATCTCCGACACCTCGCAGCCTGGTGCGGCTGAAGCATTCTCAGACATGGTGAGGACCGAGCACCGGCGAAGCAATTATCTGTTGAGCTAACAGCCACCAACAGACTTGCATTAGAGGTCCCACTCTTGATGCCTTGTTTGGTACATACTTGGCCAAGGTCGGGGATCAATCCTGGAAGCCGTGAGGAGATACATGGGATACCGTGGGGGATATACGAGTTGCCACCCAGTCAGCCCCCCGGCTTACACCTGCATCTTGATCCCTCTTCTCCCTCTTTCCCCTCTTCTCCCTTTTCCCCGCCTTCTCTTCCCCATCATTGGCCGGGATCGTCAAAGAGATCGGCACTCGGTCAGCCGGGGCCAGGAGAGAGCAATCCGCTCCGGTCTGTCTTAGAAAGTCCTACGCCAGTCCAGTCAGAAGCTCGCCGGCGCCAAGAGAGAGCAATCCGCTCCGGTCTGTCTCGGGAAGTCCTACGCCCGTCCAGTCAGAAGCTCGTCATTGACGTCCCGTTGGCTGATGGCAATATCCAGCTGCATTTTGAATTGAAATCACGCCTTATCAGCAACGTGGTTACACGGTATGTACGAAGTACGTTGGCCAAGCCAAACTCTAGGCCTACGGTCCATGGCCATTGCAACCCAACCCACACATCAACTCACCGCCATTCATGTCTCTGGACTTATCTGGTGGCTTAAATGCACTTTCAGTCTCGGAAAAGACCAGCCGTGTTGCCATTTGGACCCCGCTTCTCGATGGTGGGCTGGGCTGCCGGACCTGGATGCCCTCGTCCTGCGTGATGGGATCGCCCTGTGCGACCAGCCACTTGATGCTATCATTTGCTCTCATCAAGCCATCGATGCGTCGACGTATTCGTACATACTTCCAGCCATGCTCGAGGCCGTAACGGGCTCAGGTTAATCTCGAGGGCGTGTGCAGAGGGATTCCTTTGAAACATGTCGCCGAGGTGGCGTTGAGCTGAATATGCAGAGGCACCGAACGGGCGCATGTATCACGCATCTGGGCTGGGGGCCAGAATAAGGCGTAACGCCCTGGTACGGGTTGCTTTTGCCACACGGCCAGACCTGACTGTCGCAGCTTCACTCCCCAGCACTGCGCAGCTTCACTCCCCCAGCCTGACTCCCCCAGCACTGCGCAGCCTGATCCTGGAGCTCTAGGCTTTGCTCAAGGTAGTTGAAGCTCCCAGAATTGGACGAGTCATCATTTATAACTCGAGGCTGTTGCTCATCACCGACGATTGAATTGGCAGACACTCGTACTTCCTCTACCCTCCAACCTTTACCCTTTACCCTCTCAATACCTATTGCTCGAAACCAACGATTGCATTGACGGACACTCGTGCTTCCTCCCTTGCCCTTTACCCTTACACTTTACCCTTACACTTTACCCTTTACCTTCTCAATACCTACGTTGCCTACTGCACCCCATTCGCCCATCATGGCCACAAACAATGCCAACAGCCGCGAATCTGGGGAAATCGACCCTAAGAAGTCTGGGACCAAGATTTGGTTCAATGGCTCTGGACACCAAGCCCACTCCGACCAGCGTCAAGACATGACCACGTTCGTTTATCCACCGGATGAAGAAGTCCTCCTGATCGCGAACCAACGAATCATCCGTGGCAAGCTTCAGGACGTGCCCATCGCTGGGTCGTCGGGCCTCTCGGCACCTAGCAAGACTCAGGACGTGCCCATCGCTGGGTCGTCGGATCTCTCGGCAGTCGGCAATGAAAAGCCGGATCCGAACTTGCAACGCCGCCCGGTCAACGGCTCCCGCGAAGACCTGAGCTCGGCACCGCGTTTGTCTCTCCAGGTGCCAGGCGGAGGCACTTTCTCCGAGTTTCGGATTTCCGGTCCCCACGCGTCATTGTCGTCGTCTCCAACGTCCAAATACCAACATCACTTCTCAAGCCATGACGAGATATTTGGAACCGCGGAAGTTGACAACACAGACTGGTCTTCGTCGTCTGAGTCCTCTGATGGCCAAGCTGCGCGCCCCGGTGACCTCAGCACTCCTCCCGATGATGGCAGCACTCCTCAAGCCTCAAGCCTTGACGAAGGTGGCTTCAAGGACAAAGGACGTGTGGATAGGTTCCTGAAGGACTACGGAGTCCCCAGGAACCGGCTTCTTGATCCTACGTCGACGCTCCTAGAATGGGTGGCGATCAAGGTGAAAGAGAGCCAGGACAAGGACCAGCAACTCGGTCGACAAGCGATAGAGCTAGATACCAACAGCCGCGACATGGAAAAGCTTGAGCGATTGTTGACGACTTCGCAGATGTCTTGGATCAAGACACAGCACCGGCAAGAGGCGGTCCTGAAACGTGCCAATGCGAGGATTGCGAGTCTTCGTGAGGATCTCTGTCGCTCGTGCGCATCCGTCTTAGAAATCAAGAAAATGCTCGACAATGCCGGGACCGAGCGGGATCAAGCTCAGCACTGTCTTGAAGATGTCGAGCGCAAGCTTCTGAAAGCCCATCACAAGATCGGAGAAATGGCGGTCAAGCTTGAAGAAGCCGAGCGCAATTACGACCGGGTTATCAAAAACGCCATCAAGGACGCCCAGGGGGTGGCGGAGGATCATGAAGCCTCGTTGGCGGCTCTGCAGAAGAAACATGACAAAGCGCTCCTTCAGCAAGACGCAATCCTTGAAGAGCTGAGACAACACATGGCCAACTACAGCATGCCGGGGGGCTACGCGGCAATCTCGGACGACGAGTTCCAGGACCACTTCCGACTGCTCACGCGTCGCATCGACGAGCTTGTCGATCGTGTTCCGCAGCCATCGACGTACACCATGGACCAGCGCCTCGACTCGATTAGCTTCCTGGCCAGGAACGCTCTGCAGGGCGTGAGCGACTGGAAGTGGTCCGACTTCGTCCGCAGCCTCTTTTGGCGAAGCCTTGAGCGTGGCCTCTACAGCCGCCAGCTCGGGTTTGGTGTGCTTGGGCACTCTGGCAAGGGATTCGACGAGCTGGACCGCCTGTGCAAGTTGTTTGCACCTCGGGATGCCCAAGGTAAGTGTCAGCAACACCCAATCTGCTTCCACTGCATGCACCCCACGCCTGACTGGATGCTAACACGCGGTGGCTCTACAGTTGCCAGCAACCTGCGCACCCCGCTCCCCAACAACACGAAGGAACACAATAGCTGGCGTGCCACCTTCTTCGACTCCATGGCCACGACGATTCGGGACAGCGAGGTTGGGCCGAAGAAGCTGGACAGCAAGTACGTGCGTCTCTTCCGCACCAACGTCCACACCGTCACGTTTGACCTCATATCGTCGATCCGGGGAGCGGCCAAGATGCACTTCCACCAAGAGTTCATTGACGACGTCGCCGGCCTCGTTGAGGGCGTGGGTCTTCTGGCGCTTGACATGGCCTCGCAACGAGCGCACGTGTACCTCGAGACGTGCGAGCACGGCGAGACGCAGGTCTCCAATTACTTCAAGGACGACCAGGGGCTGGGAGACGAGGATCTCACGGTGGACATCATGACGCAGCCGTGCCTGCGGAGAGTGGGCGACGGACAGGATGACTTGACCACGTCGAGCGTCATTGTCAAGGGGGAATTTGTGGCTTTGCAGCCGGATAGTTCGTTTTGATTGACATTTTGGGTGTCCCTGTTACTGGCAAGTTGGTATCACTAGATTGGCAGACAATGATACGACTGAGGAGTTTCTGATTCTTGTCCTGAAAGTGGCTCTCTGTTCCGTGATGGGTTTGTTCCCGACTCTCCCGCTGCTCGTGTGATTCATCGCCTAGTCCAGTTGGCTCTCATTTCCCAGCCCAGTTGGCTCTCGTCGCCGAAGCTGCTTTTGGGGGCAACCTTGCAGCACGTCCTCCTCCCTCTCTTCCAACGAGCTCAACTTGCGTAGCTGAACCCTTCCCCAAGCAGGGGGACCTTGGGTCTGTAAATACGGTAGGCAGGTACATGCAGGCTCCTTCCTACTGGGCCTGAACATGACCCCGATCTCGGAAGCCAACTGAAACACTTAGTCAGGTCTTCTAGGGACCAGGAAATTACGATGACGATGGCGATGCGAACCAGGCCGTTCTCTTTCAAGTAGTTGCCGCACGCCGAGCACCTGCAGCTTGGGCCGATGACTCACCGCGGTCTGCCGTTTCTATGACGTTGCTAGAGTTTCTGCTACGTGGCCGGAGTTTCTGTTACGTGGCCGGAGTTTCTGTCAAGCTGCTGGAGTCTTGTTCAGCATGTACAGCCACTTCGCGGCTTCTTCAGGACCTGCCGCCAAGCTCATGGCTGAATGGGAGAGGCGTGTCTTCTGTTTGCTGTCCCGTGCCTGTGTCTGTCGGTGCCAGTTGCCCGTAAAGTGCGCCGTGTGGTGCTCTGTTTGAAATTTGAGGAGTGGTTCTTGCCTGGATTTGTTCGCTCAACGTTTGCCTCACATACTGAAGGCACAGTCTCGTGCATCATTCTCATAGAACCTAACCGACGAAGGAGCTCCATCAACCTCCCCTCCTTCTATTCTAGCGGGCGAACATGTTCTCTTGAACGTCCTGTTACGTCAGGAGGAACTTCGCCCGTGGTGCACTCCAACTACCCAAAGAAGTCGGGGCCCCTACTTGCGTAGTAACGTCCGTGTATCCTCAGATTCTCGTAGCACGTGGCAGATTCATTCGCCAGCTGAACCGTCCATGCTAGTCATAACAGCAGCATTGCCTGCTCTGATGGCAGCGTAGGCGCTAAAGAATCCGGCTCCTCCTTCGTTGCCCACCCATATCCATGATAAGTGTTACTGCCACAGCCAACCACATCCCGCATAAGTAGATGCACCTATCAGGGTACACCTACCAAGGCTCGGAAGGCGCAGTGCCAGTGAGGGTGGAGAATCATCTGGGCAACTGGCAACTGGCAGCTGCGCAGGTTTTATGTGCATCTACCGGGGGCGGGATCTAGCGAGGCAACCACGACCCTCCACCTCTGAAGACTACTTAGGCAGACACTCAACGCACGTCAACTCTCACCTGTAACCTCACTCATTCACTTAACTGCCTCTTCTCGATTTTCTCTCTTATCACCGTCACCAAAGCCACTGACAAACACCTCGACATCCATCATCATGGCCATGGCGTCGGCCGCCGATTTCATCGCCATGGCACCTGGTCTTCTGACTGCGTGAGTAGAGAAGCATTCCTTGTCCGATGGATGATTCATACTTGCTAACTGCTCGCTCCTTTGGCTAGATACCTTCGTTTCCCTTGTCCTCCCATCCTTCTTGCACTGTCCCTTGCGCTGCTTGTCTGGCAGCTGTGCAGCATCTCTCAGGTCCAGCGTCAGGAAAGAGTTGCTTTTCGGTCTTGGGTTCTCGAAGGCATTGAATTCCTGCTTTTGAGCGCCGGGGCCTCGAGGGCCTTCACTGAGCATGAATTCCTCCCCGCAGCAGCTCGCCACAATCTTTGGGTTGCCGCTGCCTTCTGGTCATACCTCGCGGCGCTTTTCCTCTTACGTGTCATGCCCCCTCCTGACTGCGAACACATTCGGCTTGCATCTTGGAAGCACTCGCTGTTCTTTTACGCCATCTCCTGGGCTGTGGCCGTCATGGCCCTCCCGGCTGGTGCAGCGGCAACGTCGGTTTTGTCGTGTCTCCTCATCAAAGTCTTGGTGTCGCCACGCCCACCCGCCGAGGACGACGTGCACCGGGCTGGGAAACCTCGTCCGAGTGTCTTCAGCCTTCTCAGCTTCGCTTGGCTCGACGAAATGCTTCTCGAGTCTTGCAGCAAAGGCGCACTGAAGGCGGACGATGTTCCCACGCCAAGCACGGCTGATGCTGCTGCCACAAATGCAGTCGACTACAAGCAAACCAGGTAGGTTTATCATCCATTTTCTGTCCAAAACATGATCCAAGGTGCTAACGCTGTACTCTGTCAAGTTCTTCTCTCCTACTGAGTCTCCTGGCCCATTTCAAGTTCAGCCTCTTGGCCCAGGCCCTCCTCGCATCCCTCTTTGGAGTTCTCAATTTCGTCCCTGCGTTGCTCCTTGGATTGATCCTACAACACGTCCAGGGCGCAACATCAGCATCTGCCAGTCATCTCGAATATCATGCGATGCTCCTCTTCATCACCAGTGTCATAGCGGCAATCGCGGAGAACCAGGCCCTGTGGATTGGCCAGAGAATCGGGCTTCGGATGAAGTCGATTCTCATCAACGAAGTGTACCAGAAAGCACTGAGACGTCCACTCATTTCCAAAACTTCGATTTCCCGTTCCACAGGCCAAGAAATCCAGCCGGATTCCAGAGCCAGCATCGGAACCATCATGAACCTGTTCACTGGAGATATAGGCATGATAGCTGACGCGGGAGCGAATATGCATCAAGTCTGGGCGTCAGTCCCGATCCAGATTCTCATGGCCATCACTTTGCTGTACCTCGCCTTGGGCAGCAGTGCCTTTTTGGGCGTCGCTTTCATGGCGGTCATGGTGCCTGTGAACTCGCACATTTCCCAACGTTTCAGTGCCATCCAAACGCAGGTCATGTTGGCGTCAGATGCCAGGATTCAAACCACAACGGAGATGATCCACAACATCCGGGCCATCAAGTTGCTTGGCTTATGCTCGCTCTTCCGACAGCAAATTGACGACGAACGAGCCACCGAGCTTTGGACTCTTCGCTCCCGGTATATCCTTTGGTCAGCTACTGCAACCATCTGGTATGGCATGCCTCTGTTGATGACCTTCTCGTCGCTCCTGGTATACACCCTTGTCCAGGGAAATCCCTTGACGCCTTCGCTTGCATTCACAACTCTGGCCCTCTTCAACCTGCTACAAATCCCCGTGGACGATCTCGTGGACATGCTTCGTCGTGTCCAGACTGGTATGGTCTCCATCAGACGGGTGCAGGATTTCCTTGCAGAGGAAGAGACTCAGAAGCATGAGGTACTACGATGCGCCACCGCCTCGAATGAAATCGGCTTTGAGAACGCGACTTTTGTCTGGTCTGATGGACGTGAGCTAGAAGCCATCCACAAGAAAGGCACTGATCGCTTCGCCCTTCGAAATCTCAATCTGAAGTTCATGCTTGGAAAACTCAATGTCGTCTTTGGACCTACCGGCTGCGGTAAATCCTCAATGTTGCTGGCACTGTTGGGGGAGATGCCCCTCATCAAGGGGATGGTCAAGATGCCCGCCGCCATCGGCCGCCAAAGTTCATCTGCCGATGCCACTCCTGGACTGATCACCAGCGTTGCCTTCTGCCCCCAAGAAGCATGGTTGACCAATGACACGGTGCGAAACAACATTCTCTTTGGCCAAGCCTTCGACGAGAAGCGCTACAATGCTGTTCTAGAGGCTTGTGCCCTTTTGCCCGACCTCGAAATACTCCCCCGGGGAGACTTCACTCTCGCTGGGGACGGTGGAGTGTTACTCTCGGGTGGTCAAAAGCAGAGAGTCGCCCTCGCACGAGCTGTTTACTCCACTGCACGACACCTTTTCCTCGACGACTGCCTGAGTGCTGTGGATAACCATACTGCGTCTTGGATCTTTCGAGCATGCATCGCGGGATCCTTGATGGAGGGACGGACCTGCGTTCTTGTCACAAACAACGTGCTCTTCGCCACTTCTGATGCGGATTACCTTTTCAAGATGGAACATGGCACCGTCATCGCAGCTGGCACTGCACAGGATCTTTTGGCGACCTGCCACCTGCCCAGACTGGCCAAAAGTATGACGAGCGACGGCATCACAGAGTCGGTTCACCATGCGAAAAAGGCCGCGACGGACGCGTCTCTGAAAGGAGATGCTGATCAGGAGCACCAAAGAGAGGAATTCAATCAACGAACTGAGTCGGCGGAGTCTTTGGATTCCTCGCCTGAGCCCGAGGCCGATGATACAATTCCGGAGCGAGCTGTGTTTAAGTACCTCTCTGCCATGGGTGGATGGCAATTCTGGGCTCTCTTGGCTTTCTTCTTCAAGGCACAGCAATTCGGACCCAACATGACCAACTGGTGGGTTCAGGAGCTGTCCGATGCGACGGTACTGGCAAGCATGCAGTCAATGACCAATGTGCCTGAAGGGTTCGGTCATGAACACGAATTGATCTTGGTTGGTTACTACTCTGTGGCCTATGCGCTTTTTATCGCGGTATACTTGATTGCGGGCTTTCTGAGACTGTTTACCGTGTCTCTTGGCTCTCTCGCGGCTTCAGATCGTATCCACAACTACCTTCTGCGATCCGTTCTGGGCGCGACCTCGACCTTTTTCCATGACAAGTCTTTCGGCCAGCTGGCAGATCTGTTCTCCTGGGACCTGCGCACTATCGATCAAGACTTTGCTGCGGTGGCCATTGCGACCTTGCACTACGCGGGTGCGTTCGCAGGAATCACGATCACGATTGTCTCTGTCAATCCAGCCTTTCTACTGCCCCTCGGAATTGTCGCTATTGTTTACTACTTCATTGCGGTGGTCTACAAGACAGCTGCACGCGACCTGAAAAAGATGGAATCAAGCTTCCGCATTCCCCTTTCCGAACACGTCAGCGAGACCCTTTCCGGAATTGTGACCATACGCGCTTATGGCGTACAGGAGGAATACTCGACCACGGCCTTGACCCTACTCGACAATTGCAACCAGCCTTCGTTCCTTTTGGCATCTACCGAGAGATGGCTCGTCCTCCGGCTCAGTCTCATCGGGGCCTTTGTTTCCCTGTTCGCTGCTATGTTTGCCATCGCCAAGGCTGGAACGCTTAATGCCGGCGCGATTGCTTTCAGCGCGACATGGGCTGTTTCTTTTTCGCAGCACGTGCTCTGGCTCATCCGACATTACATGTGGAACTCTCAGAATATGATTGCGTAAGTCTTGGCCCGGCAATTCTCACCAGTGGTAGGAACGAGCAACTGACCATTTTCGTGTATTAGACTAGAGCGTGTCTGGACCTACTTGGACATGACACGAGAGGCCCAAGACGCAACAGACGGCACAAGGACCCCTGAAGGATGGCCTGCTTCTGGCTTGGTGCAGTACGACGGCGTCTCGGCGCGATATGCACCACACCTGGATTATGTCCTCCGAGATGTGTCATTCATCATCGAATCTGGAGAAAAGGTTGGCATTGTTGGCCGCACCGGAGCCGGAAAATCAAGCTTGGCCTTGTCGCTGCTTCGTGGCCTCGACATTGCGGCTGGCCGGATTGTGATCGACGGGCTGGACACAAAAGAGGGCGACGTGGAGCAATTGCGTTGTGAGCTGGCCTACGTTCCCCAGGATCCGGTTTTGTTTGCAGGAACTCTACGCCACAACCTCGACCCATTCGATGAGCATTCCAACGAGGAGATTCTCGACGTCGCTGGCCGTGTCGGCTTACTCGACTCTTAGAACGAGGCCGAAGTCGATGCCAGCATGACGGCATCCAGCGTTCGCTTCGGCAAGTTTGGAGACCTGTCCCTCGCCATCCCAGACGCTGGGTCAAACCTGTCTCAAGGGCAGCGCCAACTGATCTGCCTCACCCGCGCTCTTCTCAAACGGTCAAGCATTGTCATACTGGATGAAGCCACATCGTCAATTGACCACGAGTCGGATGTCAGAATCCAGGCATGCGTGCGAAAGATGCAGGCAACCGTAATCACCATTGCCCATCGCCTTCGAACCGTCGTTGAATACGATCGAATCATCGGGCTGGACGCTGGACAAGTCAAAGAGTGCGACCACGCCTGGAAGCTGCTCCAGCACCAAGACGGAGTTTTCAAGAGCATGTGTGATGCTGCGGTGGACCGCGAGGAGCTGGTGGCCTTGGCCAAGGCCGCATGGGAGGGGGGGTCAAGTGTAGTTTAAAATGCAAAGGACGGACGGATGATGGTCTCAAAGCAGACGGTGTGGACGGACGGATGATTGTACTCAAAATTGGACGGACGGATGATGGTAATCACAGTTGGGCGGACGGAAGATGGTAATCGAAAACGGACGGGGCGGGAGAGCCGACGGTGACTAGCATTACGCTGAAATTGTTCCTATAACTTAGCTCCTACAAATTCTACTCTTGTCTTTGGCAATTAAGCTGGTTCCTCCCTCGGTCTGCAGATGTTTGACATGATTGACTCTCGTCATAGCCACCGCCGTCCTGGATCCAGCATTTAATCTCACCCTGTAGCTATACTTGCACCTACAAACATGGCAAGGTGCGATGATACTCGATAATACGTCCCCCGAAAAATTAGTCTGTCACCGCCGAGGGTTCAACGAGGTTCAGGAAAGCCATAATAAGCGAATACACGGCGGGTTGGCTAAGGGCCCTACTGGAGATGACAGTGGAGAGGTAGCATCACAGCCTGTCGGGTATCTTCGTCAGTGCTGCATCTGACTTCTCTGACTTCAGCCCCGATTTTCGTCATCAGTTAACGTCAGAAAATAATAATAAAGATACGTGGATATGCGCATTCCATGGAATAATTTATCCTGAGTTCCTACTATAGATTGCATGAAAGATTAAGCTGTTGGGGTCTGCTAAAGTTGCAGTGCACCCTAGCTTTATTACTGCATCCCCCAGACGCTGGGCTGATTGATAGATGTTTCTAGATTGTATGTGCATTATGACTTTATGTAGGATAATAACAGCCCTAGTTTATTGTAATAATTGAAAATCCCTGGAAGGATTGGTTTTAACTATAGGCTATTAGATTTGAATTTTCTTAGATTTAAATATTAAGTTGTTATGATTTAAGTAAATAATCCAGGCCTATTACCACACTGTAAGCTTAATTGATTGAGAGTCCTGTCTTGCTAGGTGCATAACACACCTGATTTCCTAACATCATCCGCTAATCAACGCTATTACACGCCATAAACCTTCCGCGATACGGATAGTGCACTCGCTCGCGCGCAGCGCAGCTTTAATCGCAACATAACACCCCTGCCGCTGCCGCACCCGCCGCCGCATCCACCGCCATCAACGCTAGGATCTCAATCGCATATATGCTATAGTCTGAGGAACGGGTAGAGGACAAGGTAGGCGCGCGTTTATCGGGCAGTTATCTGGGCCCTTTCTGCAGTAGCCATAGCGGCTATAGCGTGCTAATTATAGTGGTTACAGTGGGATAACACGCTAGCTATAGTGATCACAGCGCGCTATAGCGGTCGTAGCGTGTTAACAATAGCAACTACAGCGTGTTAGCAGTCACCTAGGCCCTTCTTACAGTGGCTATAACAGCTATCTATAGCGTGCTGGTTAAAGTGGTTACAGTAGGTATAGCACACTAGCTATAGCGATCACAGCGCGCTATAGCAGTCGCAGTGTATTAACGATACCAAGCTACAGCGCGTTAGCAGCCGCTTATTATTACTTTCACATCGGAGGCGGTATGAATTCATGTTTGACGATTGTCTTTGTCTTTGTGGCTTAGTTCGCTAATATGCGACTGCCTTAGATGATCAGTACTCGGTCGTCTCGTCGTTCGATAATTTCGTCTTCCGTCCAATCTCCCCGCTTCGTGGTCCGACAACTTTGCTCCAATCCAACAAAGTGTCACCGACGATGTCGGTCGACGTGACCAGACCTGCAGAATCACAGGGTCCCCAATCCCGAACGAAACGGCACATATCATTCCTGCTGCCCAAATTGACTGGTGGCAGCGGAATAGCATGTTCGCCTATACACGAAATCCGGTCCAGGGCTTCGACACTCGGTGCGCTGATAACACGATACTACTCCGGCGCGACCTACATAAGATGTGGGACGACCACCGGTTCTCCATCGTGCCCGAGGCGGGAAAATGGGTTGTTCATGTGCTTTGGAACAGTCCCACCGTCGAGCTACAGGACAATTACCACAACCTTGAGCTGCAGCCGCTCCATGGCGTGTCGAGATACTCCTTCTTTTGCCGTTTTGCCCTTGCTACTCTGTCCGACAGCGCTTTTCTCAATCAGGCGGTATCGCGGAAGCTGGTCACCACGACGGGATCTGGCCCTTCTTAGGCCCGCTTCATGACTGTGGATGAGTATCGACGCATCTTCAATACCGCATCAGGCCGGACCAACAGCAGAAGTCAGAGCCCCAAGAAACGTCAACGATCAGCACAAGAAGGGTCCGTTGATGCCGAGGACCCAGGCACAGAGTCGGAGACACAGCCAGAAAGTAGTGACGAGGATGAACAAGAGAGGCCGACCCCGAAAACAATGGCGACTTATCACGGAAGCGCTTGCGGCCGTCCGACGGCTGTTCCCACCTTCAGACACCGCCTTGATCGACAATTATGACCGACGTACCTTGAGTCGTTGTTTTCTGCGACAACAAAAACAATCAAGCTTCCATTCAATCGGGCCATATAATGTGAGCGAATTATGCAGTCAAGTTTGTCCTCCAGAGATCCTTCTGCATCACGCCCCCACGATGTTACACAAATTTGGGAAACAGGGAGGACAACCACTACGACAAGACAAAACGAAGCTTTATCTTATCCTCATTCATCCCCACGACCTTGAAGGGACGCGAACGAGGATTACAGCTGCCGAGAATGCGACGAGGAAATGAAGTGGCTCCCGAATGCTGAGTCCTGAACCAAGGCGACGCGATGCCTCGAATGACGGATATCACTCTGCGGGCCATCCGTCGACGACATCCAGAGCATGGCTCGTGGACTGCATTGACAGTATTATGGTTATTCGTCGAAGCGTCTTGACCGAACGCACTGTGAGCACGGGAGACCGGGCACCACCTGGCTGGCTAGCTGCCACCCGACTTAGACTCTGGTGGACGGCTAATGTATCGTATGGTATCCTAGCACAGAGGCGTTTGAGGGCCGCGGGGCACCACGTGACCACACTGGCGTTCCTGTCGTCTTTACGATAGTGTAAAGGATCAAAAATAAGTTTGTCAAGGCCCCGTTTCTTTCATGATAGCGTGCTAAGTACAAAGTGCATCTTATAGCACTGTCACGATGCCGTCGGTAGACGCGCTCCATCACCATCAATCTTCACTCAAAGGGATCCTCGATTTCTCTACACAGCCCTCTTTAACCCCAGCTCAACGCCACTCAGCCACTCGCCGATTCAATCAGCTGGTCAGTCATTTCGACATTTCCGATGGCAGCAGCAAGGATTACGACCGAATAAAGCTTGTCCGGCTCACATACGAATATGCGCGTTCTGAGGAATCCAAGGACAACTTCCTGCGTGCATTCTTTCAGTCTGCTGGTCTTCCGATGATTGATGCGGATGAGGATATCGATCTGAACAACGCAGACCGACAGGCAAAACTGCTTGATTCGTTTTTTAGCTTCGCCGAGTATCTATTTGAGAACTTCTTTTTGCCATGTATGTTCTTGTGTGGCCTTGTTCTGATGTCGGTTTCTAACCATGGCGCTCATAGTGAAATCGTCTACCAAGAAGACTCCCCAGCCCTCGCCTGCATCCCACTCGGCGGTCCAAGGAGCACAAGGAGGAGAAGGGCATGATTTCCTTGGTACCCCAGAACGTGTATCAGCCCTTCGGGGTGCCTGTTTGATCCGTGATCGCCATCGCTGCATTATTACACGTCGCTTTGATGATACCGAAGCTCTTCGGCGTATGCACGATGCAAGTCGACACAGCGTCGTGGCCAAAGACGACGATGGAAACTCCCTTGAAGAAGAGGAGGTCTTCGACAGGCTCGAGGTGGCACACATCCTGCCACATTCACTCAGTCAGGTGAATGCGAGCAAGGAGTTGGTATAGATTCTTACTCCTCATCAATTATCGTCCCTGCTAACCACTATTCATCTAGAATCCCTCCAAGGCAGCGGCATTAGCGATTCTTAACATGTTCGACAGCGGGGCCGCATTCCTGGTTGAGGGAACCGAGATCGATCGACCCTGTAATGCCATGACCCTCACTCATACCACGCATCACTGGTTTGGCGACTTCCAGATTTTTTTCGAGCCCGTTGATCAACAAGCGCACACCTACTGCATCAATACCTTCATGCCGAAGATCTTGAAGAAACAGTTTCCCATCACTCGAACACTCTACCTCACCGAGTCACGAACCATCAACCCTCCTTCGCCTAGGTTGCTAGCGATTCACAACGCTATTGCTCATATTCTCCACCTCTCTGCTGCAGGGGAATTTATTGATCGAATCTTGCAAGACCTAGAACAACATGGTGTCCGGGAAGATGGTTCTACAGAGATAAACCGTTTTGTTAAGCTTCGACTGGATGGGTGGTCAGTTAGTGAAGTTTATAGTTAGTAGAGATAGTAGTTAACAATATACAGTGCCAGTGCAGTAAGCCATGCCATGCAGTAGGCCATCCCTCCTGTAAAGGACTATTGCCATCTGCTGAACGCCAAATCCTTGGCGGGAATTCCGCGACGCGTCCTGGGTGAGCATTGTTCAGACCCATTGACCTACAAGATTCGATGGCCCGAAGGCACCTCTATTGTATGTATACCAACCCTTAGCCCGACGTACGGCGGCCAGACGACGGGGGAGTGACTCAATCAGCTTCCGGGTTAGCACTAAGGGATTGCTGCCCACGCCAGCTTCATGCATTTGATCACCTCCTGTCTGCCTCGTTATCTTTAAGCTACATGAGGGAGCATCTTGTAAAGGGTCGATTTTAGTGCCTTATAGACGTCTTAGCGTCCTCAATGGGGTTCAAATCGGGCGAGTGTGCAGGCCAGTCAATATACTCAATCCCGTGCAATTAAAGCCATTCCAGCGTGCCGCGCCAAAGTTATAAATTCGCGCGTTATCATGTAAAAGAGAATGCAATAAACACATCACAGCACACAGTATACAGTACATTTTAAGAGTCCTTAAAAACGCATTTCCGTCAATTAAGCGAAATACACTACATTTAACCTAGCCCGACTATTAATCCAGCCCTGCAACAGCTGCTAACACGCTGTAGCTGCTATTGTTAATACACTGCGACTGCTATAGCGCGCTGTGATCGCTATAGCTAGTGTGCTATACCCACTATAACCACTATAACTAGCACGCTATAGCCGCTATGGCTACTATAGGAAGGGCCTAAATAACTACTCACACGCTGTAGGCTATTATTAACACACCGTAGCTGCTATTGTTAACACGCTACAACCGCTATAGCACGCTGCGATCACTATAGATAGCATGCTATTCCCACTATAACCACTATAATTAGCACGCTATAGCCGCTATAGCTACTGTAGAAGGGCCTGAACGACTGCTAACGCGCTGTAGCTACTATCGTTAACACTGCCTTATTCCGGGCCCTCAGTCACGTGAAATCAATTTTAGGTGGTTCGTGAACCTATTTTACAAGTATTATAACGCTCGCTTTCTTTGGTCAGATTCGCCAACTGTAGACTACACTCTACTTGATACCCCGCGCTCCTACTCACAATGTCCGAACCTAATGACGAGATGCTCCAGCTCCTGCAGCAGCTGGCGGCAGAGCGACGCGAGACAGGAGGCAGTGGCACCGGCGGCGGCAGCGCGACGCAAGAACCAGAAGACAACACTGGAAGAATATCTATACAACTGCCACTTCTACTCCTACAAGACACTCAAGCTCGTCAACAAATCCAAGTCATCAACGGGATTTACGAAGGTCGATAGTTAATACTATCCTAAGCGGCTTCGTCCTTGGGCCAGCTTTACGAACACCCAACGACATCACTTTGAGGCAATCAGGACGGTCTGTGGGAAATGGCGACTCTTCCATCAAGAGAGCAAGACCAAAGATATAAGATCATTGCTCGGGGCAGGCGACGAGAATGCCGTCACTTACTTTGGGAAGCTTCTGCCTGTCGAGTGGATTCTAAGTCTCGTCTGGGACGAAGAGGAGCTGCGCAAGGATATCGGTGTAAGGGGCTACGATTCAGCAACGACACGCAGGATTTCACGCAACCGAGCCATGATAATCTAGTTGAGGAGGAGGACCCGAGCGATGAAAGACGGAAGCGACGGCGCCGGACCGAAACGAACAAACGAGTGGCGTCCGAGCAGAGAGTCGAGCCTGTAGCGAATCCTGACGGAGTGGGTGTCCGTACGCGCCTGGTCGGAGACGAGAGCCTAGCGTCTATCTATGACTACAAGGCAGCCCGTAAGGATGCGTTGGAATATGTGAAGCCGGCCGTTGCGAAGGAGAAGCTGTTTATGGAGGTCATCCAGCGGATCAACAGCAGCAAGTCTCAGAGCGATGACGAGCTAAAGGAACAGCACGAGGCGGAAAAACAGACTGCCATGGCGGTCTTCGACTACATGGTACGGTATGAGCTTGCATATGGCTATGTTACTGCTGCCGGCGAGTCTTTGTTATTCCTTCAAATCGACCGAGCCGACCTGCAGACGCTGTACTGCCATCCGTGCGTGCTGGGCGAGGACGTGGGCGAAGTGTCAGACGGGGATTAGGCCGACAACAAAGTGTCCTATACAGCAGCGGCTCAGTTGGCTAGCTTTTGCCTATTGAGTCTGTTTTTTGAAGCTCTTAGGGGAGCTTTACTCGACGCGGCGTCACGGAAGGCTGAGACAACACCGAAAAAAAGGACTGAGCCGTACGACGATGCGGCGCGTCTTCTAGGGCAGAAGATACGGACTCGTCCTCGGCGTCGTCATCGCAAGGAACAGAAGGCTCAGAGTTCATGTCACCAGACTCACTACGCCCGTGTGCCTTGGCCCATGACGCTGGCTAGCCACTTTCGTTCCTGATCCAAGCAATGCCAACGTCATGTCTCCCACCTAGAACGTGTCGCTGCGGTCGGCACTGCTATCTTTCCGTCATCAAACGTCGCTCTCAAAGCGACCTGTCCTCCGGAATGCGACATTGCCCTGCTTTTCCGTCCCTCCATACGTGCCAGACCGCATCTGACAACTGAGGGCATCATAGTCCGTCTCCCGCAGCCGCTCTTGCTCCTCCTCGGCGCGCTGCCGCACGCCCAGCCTACGCGGTGCTCTACCGGCGACAGCCTGCGGAAGCTCAGCGCAGTCGCCTCTGAGAACGCCGTCTGCAGCAAGATCGGACCAAGTCGGCTCTAGGAGGGCGGCAATGCTGTCGACGCCCTCGTCGGCACTGCCTTCTGCATTGGTGTCGTTGGCATGTATCACAGTGGCATTGGTGGCGGCGGCTTAATGGACTAGCGATGGCGACTAAGAGTTTGTCGACTTCCGCGAGCAGCCTTTGAGGACATGTACAAGGAGGATGTCAATCTTAGTCTCGAGGGAAGTCTGGCGAGGTAAGCTACTGCTACCTGTCTGATGACTACGACTAATGGTTTGTAGCAGAGTACCCGGCGAGCTAAGGGGAACCGAGTACGTGCACAAGCGATACGGCAACTTGTCATGGAAAGACGTCATCCAACCATACAGCTCGCCCGCTACGGCTTCGAGGTGACGGAGGACCTAACCAAGTACATGGTCATGGTGGCCAACGACCCGTCGTGGGCGCTTGGCCTTGCGCCACGCGGCTACTGCGTCAAGCTGGTTGAGACCATGACGAGCAAGCGATACGCCGACACGCTCAAGACCATCGCGCACGAGGGCGCCGACGCCTTCTACACGGGCACCATAGCCAACACCACCATCACGGCCCTGCAGGCGGCCAACGGGACCATGACGCCGGAGGATCTAAATGGCTACCCAGTACCCATCCGCGACTCCGTGCACATCAAGTACCGCGGCACAAACTCACATGGTCGAATGCGGCGTCGAGCGGCGTCGTAGCGCTGGGCGCGCTGAACGTCGGCCGAGGGTTACAGACGGTTTGGCGACCCCGCGCAGGTCAACCTCGCGACGCATCGACCGGACGATTACACGCAGCAGATGATCTCGGCGGAGGCGGGCGCCGATGTGCGGTCCAAGACTCCGACGTATGCTCACAAAATGTGTCCACGCCACGGAGATCATCATGGACCTGCCGACGACCAGGACGACGAGCATCCCGGGCTCGGATAGGACTCGTAGATCCAGGACGACTCGTGGATGCCCCACCCGTCGCCACAAACACGGACGACTTCAAATTCATCAACTGCCGCCACCTAGGTTGCGCCAGTACATGGGCGTTCTCGCAGTACTCGGCCAAGACTCTGAGGGCCGGCTACGACGTGTGTGCCATGCACATCACCGAGTCGAACATGATCGAGAGGGTGCAGAGCACGACGATGTCCCCGAACACGACGTTCATCTTCTACGACACCGAGGTGACGAACACGAATGAGATCGATCAGCTCTCGGCGGCGACAGTCATGGGCGACCGCATCGACTTGGTGGCCAAGACGACCACCAGGAAGAATAACAGCGCCATCGTGCGAAAGCTGTTGCCCCTCGTCTACATGATAATGACCACCGAACCCGCCACCGCCATGAAGGCTTTCACCGGGTGCGCAACATCCACAGGAAGAACACCGCGGGTAACGGCACGGAGTCCGACGTCGTGTTGGTGACCCATAATGGCACGAACCACGACTACGTGCTGATGCTGAAGACCATGTTCGTGCGGGGGATCAGTCCGCCCAGGTGGAGGTGTTTTGATCATAGCCCCGGGGGAGAAGGCGACCCCCGACAGCTTGGCTGCTAGGTATGCTCCATGGTTCCAGCGCGTTCATCATGGTGGCCTTGGTGACGCCAAGGCGATCATGCACGTCGTCACGAAGGGGGTCCGGAGCTGGCAGATGGCCTGTATGGCGTTCGCGAACTCGTCGGAGTACTTCATCACTTCCGGGCTGAACACCTTCAGAATCAGACCATGTCTTCAGTTCCCGGAGAGTGTGGAGACCGGTTACATGTCGTAGCCCATTGGCGTGTGGCATATCGTCGTCACCATCATCATCATCATCATCGTGGTCGTTATGAAGTCACGCAGGTTTTCATCACATCGAGCGGAATCGACGTCGACACCAAGACACTCATCATCGCCCACAAAAACCCCCAAAAACCCAGATGCTCATCTAGATCAAGTCGTCGTCGAAGAAGTTGACCACGTCAAAGGGGTCCCCGGAGGAATACAAGTCCCTGATCACCTTCCCAACCTCGACCCTGTTGTCGTGGGTGGTCGGCGTCAAAGGCTCGATCAGACTCTTGATGGAGTCGTCGCTCGGCTGGTCGCCGTCCTTGGAATTAATGTACGTCACAAGGGCCGTCATCATGATGTCCACCATGGTCATCTCCGCGTTGATCCTGGATCATCGATACTAGCGTCAGAAACTTCATCGTCAACAGACCGGACGACGTGCAGATACAGGTGCGCGACATGAATATGCCCGACCCAGATCAACCACATGATGGTGATGGCAGTCGCATGATCACACTGACGAACATATTGTGGATGTCGTTCGATCTCTACTCCTATAGCAGCAACAGGATCAGCATCGCCAACGCAGTCATCTTCGAATCCATGCCCATAAGGACTTGTCCAGGCTTGTGGTGATGAGAATCATGTTCAAAACGATAGTCCAAGGTAGCAGAGCACCAAGAGCGGACATCGAAGACGAACGCCAAAGCCATCATGAGCCACATCACACCCACCGCGTGCATCAGGTACAGCGCCGGGAACGCCTGCGGGCACATCAGCGCGGCCATCTTCAGACACTGCGGGAACCACGACAACACCGTCAAGAAGAATGTGAAGTACAACGACGAGCACTACGGCGGCGTGGACGGGGTCCCGAGGGTCCGCATGGGCAACGAGTACTGCAAGCACACACAGCACCGTAAAGTAAGTGTGCTGTGCCGCCCGTGTGGTGTGCCCCAACCCACATGGCCGTGGATGGTCGCAGAAGTGAGGCCAGACACCGACTAGATCACCTGAACCAGATCCTGACCTAGATCCTGACCTAGATCCTGAGCCAGTTTGCCAGTATCGTTGCCCGAGTCCTTGCCGGAACGCCTCACTAGGAGTCCTGTACATGACGAACAAAAATGATAATGAGCCTCTCCGTCACCGACGATTGCATCCGCATCGCCGGCCTGCTCGAATACGACGTCAACTGCACTCGTGAATAATCTCGGGTAGAACCTGGCGGCACTCTTCACATTGGTGCCTACCTCGACGGGAAATCCATCTCTCATGCGCGCCGTAGAGACAAGCTGTCAGCATGTTGGCAGGAGGTTGTCAAGGGTCTGGGGTGCGAAATCTAGCTGGACCGGGACGTGATCAACTAAGACGGCGAGGGCTTCTCGTTTGCGTCGAAGTCGCTCGCTGCCGCCGTCATCGCCCAGCTCTTCTCCTATACGATCGGCAAGGCCATCCAGTACGGATCGTGTGCTCCGGGGAGGCGCTGGTCTTCCTTCACATCCCGAACGAGCCCACCATTGTCTACTTCTCGGCATGTGTGCCAGCTCCGGGCCCTCCTCGCAGAACCGCCTCCTCTGTCAATGGCACGACGCGACCGTGGGCCTCGATACCTGGGCTGTGGAGTACGACGATGTGCTGAGGAATGTCCCCGAAACGGTGCGAGGGCAAGGAGTCCCGTGTTTCTCCCTACCAACCCCAACGTTGGCGGGGCTTCCAGCGCTCTCCGATCCAAACCCGCTCGAGTTGCCAGCAAACGGAGGAACATATCGGCGGTCGAGGCGATGGCGATGGCGATGACGATGACGAAGAAGCCCCTCCTCCCCCTACTCTTCATCCAGCGATCCGTCTCAACAACAAGGCGACTACGTCGACGGGAGCAAGCTCGGACAGGAACGAAGACAGCGAAAGGGAGACCAGGAGTAGGGCCAAACGAGAGAACAGAAAATACAGGATCGGCCGTTCTGCACTCAGCATTGCCTGTTGGGCTCGGCGTACGGCGGGCCAATGGATGAGAGTTGTCTCAACCTTGAGGATCATGGACAGGCTTATCGACCAACAGGAGTTGCTCCGCCTCATCCGCATCCAAGTTGTCCAAGACCATGGTCTTGATGCGGATTGCATGCCGCTCTACCTGACCGGGTCGGCCCGGTCGGTCTTCAAGGCGCGGCTATCATCCCACGGCTATACGCTTGCTGCCAAAGGCGTGGAGGGGTTCGATCCTGTTTCAATGCGTCAATCGGATCAGCAAGTCGGCTGTCGTCGTTACGGTCACCACAGCTTTTACAGAACTACACAAGTTACGCCTCCTCCATCACGACGCGAAGCCACGCAACATATTGTACGATTCAGGCAGTGACCATCTCATGATTGTGGATTGCGACCGGGCGGAATTCTGCAGTCGTTAACCTCCCGCTTTTAAACAGCCCCAATGGCCAAAACCGGAAGAGCTGCCATAGACTGCGTCCCTAGATGTTTTCGATGGCTGCTATCAAGTTCATTGCACACCGAGGCAAATGTTGAGAAGCAACGGGGTATTTTCGTCAGGGAGAGCGTGCTCTTGAAACGTGCACAACTCACATCAAGCAAGAGACCTCTGGTTTTGGGCTGGCGTCGGCGCGAAGCACTGGATCGAGGATGAGATGTGTTTGGTCCGAGTCAACTCCAGCCGGGCTAGAAAGCGAGGATTCCCGACCAAACGACAGCTACTTCGTTGCCGATACTCCCGTACCCTCGTTATTTGACGACAATCGATCCCCGGGCGATTCTTCATCAGTCACGTCAACGTCGTCTACGTCCCCGAGTCTCGTCGATATTGACCGGCTTGGCAAACCCGAGTATGCGACACACTCCTCCTGCTCGTCTTTATCGCCGCCTGGCCAATTCGCAGCATCGAGAACGGCCGGGGATGAATTGACTCAAGCTGGGGAGCTAGACCTTCCCGGTGTCTGCGGTGATGTGTCCCAAAAAGCTTTGGGCGAAGGGCATGTCGCGAGCAACTCAGATGCTCAACAATGCCTTCCCGAAACCCCAGATACTGCCACTTTAGCATGCCCTTGCACAACATAAGGACCAGAACCCGCTACAAAGAGCTGGGACGGGCGGGTGCGTACCCTCCACTCAGCGCCGTTGCAACATCCCGATCGAGTTGATGGACCCGAAGCTCTGGATAGAACTGCCCTACAACTCGTCGCCCTTGACGCGCACGGAGATATGGGGAGGTGGAGAGGTTGCTCGCGAACGAAAGCATGGAAGGGGGATATTCTCCCTTGTCAAGTGGAAGGCATTCCCTGACACCAATGGCACATGGCAGAAACGGGATGATCTCAGTGCTGAGTTGGTCGACAGGTTTGACTACGAGTACGAAGACGATGGAGGAAACCACTTAGGGGTGAGACTTCTTGACAGACGCATTCGCCGGGGAAGGGTTCATCATTGTTGATCTCTTAGAAGATACCTTCCGTCTCTACTGGAAAATCCCGTCGCATCCCCCGGGGCCTATACCGACGACACCGGCTTCAAGTTCAGGACAGTCTTCTATGACGGTACCTCGGCCATCACTTTTACAAATTAACACCAACTGCCTTGCCTTGACTTTCCTATGAGCCTAGGAGCGTCCCTCATCTCCTAGTTGCTTTCGACTGTCTCGGCGTCGATTTGATCTGCGTTCGGCATGGTGGAATCTACGTTCACAGTTTCCGGTGCCACATTCAGCTTGGATGGTTCGTTCATACTGTGCTCTCCTCAGAATGCGTGGAGCACCGACCTTCGCACGAAAGGGGAGGTGATGTCGACGTTATTTTGCATTTCGCACGCGAAGTAGGCTAGCGGTAGAGCTATTCAGCTCACCCTTTGCTTCTCTGGAGGCCGCCTCGTGCTTGTTTAGAAGCATCTACAACATGAGTTATCGGAGCATCAAAGTTGGAAGCCTCGTACTCGAAGATTGAAGGCCTCCGGGCATTTAAAGAGCAACGCGCTCTTCGCCTCCTCTCTATCGGCATCGACGGAAGGAATGCGGGCGATTTCTTTCGAGTCAAACCTGAGCCGTTTCGCTTTCTGGGCAAGTTCGAACCAAGCCTTTGCATCATGAGTCCGCGATTCTTGTTGTTCTTCGTCTTCCTCTGTGAGAGGATTCTCGGCTAACTCAACGCGGTTCTGCATGATTTGGATGTATAGCAGCTGAAGACGGCTCTGGAACTCATGTCGGACGTTAGGTGGGTCGGTTGCGCGACTGAAAAAGGCTTGATAGGCCGCGTGTTCTATGGTTAAAGGCAAACGGTCTTTACCGAGCAATCTGTCGTATGCGTTGCAATATTGTTTCTCTTTCTGCCAAGTCAGTTCCATTCTTAAGCACCTTGCCGCCTCTGATGACTGCGGACACCTTGCAATTGACAATTCGGGTAGACTTCCGATCTGCAGTCCATCTTGCAAGCCAGGAATCCGAAGCAGGACCTCAGCAAAGGCAGGGCCAAGGGCTGGGCAGTTTAAGAACGTCTTCAAGATACCCTTATTGCTCTTACTGAGCCGAGACCGCGCGCCGGCACGTTGGCGACGGCCGAGTTAAGGATGCGCGAGTCGCAGTCCCGGATCGGCGCCTGGATGCGGCGGGCCAGGCCGAGCGCGACGGGCTGGACACGATGAGCGGCGACGTCAGCGACAGGCGGCCCAGGTCAGCGAGGAGGGCGATGGTGCCGGCGCCGAAGACGACACGGGGGTGGGAAACGGTCGCCCTCGATGGCGTCCCCTGTGGTGCCGGCGTCCTTTGAGGTCGGCGTCCGCTGCGGCAATGCCGTGGCCCTGCTGCTCGTCGCGGGAGGAGGGGGCGGTGGCGGCTGGGAGCAGGCTGCGTCGGTCTGGGTGGAGTTGTGGTGGTCGTGTTCGTGACTCTCACTCCTCGCTCTCCCGGGCGGAGCACGGAGCGATAGTGGCGGTCGGTGTCGGGAGATCGGACCTTGTAAGTGGGAGATTCAGGTTCGGCGGAGGCACCGCATCCTGATGCCCTATTTCTTCTGCCTCGGCTCGCTCGCCGCCTCAAACATCCCGTTCGGCAGCAGCCGCAGTGCCCCAGTGCCGCCATGTACGCGGCCGTGCCGCTGTTGTAGGCGCACTCCGAAGCCACCTGGTCGGGGCTCAGCTGGTCGTGCAGCCGCGGCTTCGCCAGCACGTTGTCCACCATGTGCACCGCGTTCTGGATGCTGGCCGAAGATGCGCGACCTGCCCGCCGACCCCACGGTCAAGTACAGCGGCCGCTTGCCCGGGCGTACGAAGTTGGCCGGGTTCGGGATGTACCTGAAGGCGTTGCTGACATTGGGCATGTCGAAGCCGTTCATCTCGTTGTGCATGATGACGCCCGTCTCCGGCACCAGCAGCTTGGACCGGAACAGCAGGTTGACGGTTGTGATTAGTGGACGTCGCCATGCCGCTCGCGTCCGCCATCACGATGTGCAACGTTCCCGGCGTGTCCAGCGGCTCCAGGCCCTTGGGGTCGTACCGATCGTGCGGGCGAACTACTCGTTCCCGGTCACGCATCTGATGCAGAACCCATGCGGGTCGCCGTTGACGTCGTGGACCAACAGGAGATGGATGAGTCCTTTGAGGATGGCGATTGCGTAGATCAAGCGGTCATCGGTATTCTGGCAGAAGAAGAACGAAAAGAACGAGTCGGCGCTGGGGTTTGTCGAGTTTAGCGTGAGGACGAAGTTCCTTGTCAATAGTGGCATCGGTCCGCTTTGGCTCCTTGAGCAAGGCGTCTCGCTCAGCATCGCAGGTGAGGGACGGACGAGTCAAAGCCTGTCACTCGTTAGAAAGACCTGGTTTTTTATCGGGGTTTGTTTGGTAGGTAAGATACCGCCTGGCAACAATGTCGGAATTGCTGATACTTCTCTCGCCGCCCGTATCAGTTCTGGATCAAACAGTTCGAGGGATGGATCAGCAATTGCCATCGGTTGTCCGACGGGTGTATTTTGCCACTGACGGGTGCTGTTCCAGCATCTCAGAGAAGAATAGATGGAAGCTCCGGCGCATGTTGTTCGCCACGGTCGCCACAGGGGCTTAGTGGGCAGCTATGAGGCCATGGGCGTCTGTAGTGATAGCCCCACAGGCAGCCTCGGTGGCTCTGACACAACGGCTATCCGTTTCCAAGCCGCTTCTGCCTAATTCATAGACGTACCAAGGCATCAAGGCATCAAGCATCACGGCATCAACTCCCAATAGTAGGCCGGTCGATGAGAGCAACGTCCAAACTCTCAAGGCAGGACACCTACTTACACCCGACTCTAATGCTAGGGGCACCCTTCACCCTTGCAAGGAAAGGGCTTCCGGAGTGCTACGGAAGGCTATAAGGCCTGGTGTCTCATATTAACTTTTTTTTAAATTTTTGCACTAGGGTTACCCTATTATATTATATAAGCTTTATTTAATTACATATAATATTATATTATAATAAAAAACTATATTTTTATCTTATTTATTTATATATAAAGAGATTAAAGTTTTTATTACTATAATAACTAATTAATAATAAAAGAAATTATATATAGTTATATACTCTTATATATCTTTTTATACTTTATTATACTTTCTTCTTTTTCTTCTTTTTATTATAAAAAGGCTTTTTTTATTTATACTTATAATATTCTATCTAAATAAACTAATCACTTACTTAGAGGTTTATAAATAGTCTTTTAGTATTATATACTACTCTAATTATAGCTAATAGCTTTTTATATTTATATTCTTATCTACTTTTATTATTAATCTAATAGACTTATCTTTTACCTAATAAATAACTAAATATATACTTATATAAAGTATAATAATTCCTTCTAATAAGACTATCTTAGTAATACTTAATACTTTTATTAATATAGCTAATATAACTATTATAGCTTATATAACTAGTATTATAGTTATATAAAGTAATAAAAAGGTTTTTATAGTTAACTTATAAAGTGTATTTTATATTTTAACTAGCTATTATAANNTATAAACTAGAGCTAAGAGGAATATTAATATTATATTAGTATATAAGTAAAAGTTATATAATATAATAATATGATTTCTTATATATAATTTAATTTAATTTAATTTATTTATATACTATTTTAACTCTAGAGCTATCTAGACCTTCTTCTAAGTAGCTTAGACTAATCTATAATAGAGGGGAAAAACCTAATAGTAAGCTATAAGATAAAAAACCTCTTACCACTCTCACCTGAGGGGGAAGCAAGTCAGGCATAGTATATGTGCGTAGTAGTATAAGTTTTAGGCAGGTCTACTTTATAAGAAAAGCTAGTTATATACCTGTAATAACAAATCCTTATAAGGCTTAGCCTAAATTATATATTAGAACTTATTTGATCTTAGGGCAGATCTGAGTCACTCTTGCTGCTAATTTTTATCCTTCTAGGTGTTATTCTTATTACTGCCTAGTATTAGCATTTCTTCTCTTACTTTTAAGAGTATTTGCTCTCTAAATCGGTTAATAGGCCTAAATACCACTAGGACTAGACCTAGGTCTAGTCTAGCCTGAGGCCGCTTTAGAGGCTGCCTAGGCCCCTTTTAGGCTAGGTTGTTTAGTGCTATAGTTAGTGTTAGTATTAGTGCTGCTGTACTCTATAGTGGGTATGCTATACGGCTATACTGCTCGTTTAGAATACTAAACTGTGTAGGTCTCTCTGAATAGGTATTTCTTACTTACTCTTACTCCTTCTGTATTATATAGTATATATAAGACTATACTAGGTGCGGCCTGTTATAGTTATAATATACTAAGGGGATATTACTAGTAAAGGCAGGGCAAACTATATCTCTTATATAGTGGGCTCCCTTATAGTAGCTATACCTAGCCTGTTCCTAATAGTATTATATGATATATCTAAAGTAAAAGCACTTAAAGTACTACCTAGGTTAAATCTCCCCTAAATAGGGCTTAGTCTAATATACCTTTATGGCTATAATTATACCTTAGTCGTAGAGTTTGTTTATATCTGTTAGTTTAGTTAATAATATGACTAGTGACTGATAAGGTCTGGCTATATAGTAGCTTTATAACAGTTTTATAGTGTATATCTTAATGCTATTTGCTTATTAGATATCTACTACTAGGTCCTTAAGTAAGCCTCCTATACGGCTAGTTAAGACCCCTTTAGTAACCACTATAAACTGCCTTAGGACCTAATGTGTACCTATACTAAAGACGGTAAGGATTTAAGTATTATCCTTTAGGAGATCTGTGATAGGTCTGCGAAAGAGGACTATAATATCCCTGCTGAGGAGGTAATATAAGGCTACTATGGGCGAGGGATAGCCCCTTAGGAGGGCACAGTTAATAACTATTATAGTATCTAATAGTGTATAAGATATGATATTAGGAGCTATACTTAGCGACCTAATGATAATCTCCCTGCTAAGGCAAGGGGGGATTACCTTAGATAGAGATGCTATAGGAAACTAAAATATCCTCTTATTATGAGTGATTTAGGCCTAGGTTAGGGCCTTAGCGGGTATTTCCTAAAGGGCAGTTAATACTGCTTTTTTGATAGTAATTATAATTGTTTCTATAAGGGTTAGTAAGATTGGGATCTTATTGCTTATGTGTTAGGTACGGCTTATAGTAGTGTCGGCTAGGACTACTACTAATTCCTAAACTAAGAGAAAAGCAGCTTCTAGGACGATTACTTTAAGTTTAAGTTTAGTCTTAATAATAAGGTCTTTAAATTGATTGCTGGTTATTCTTATACTAGGCTTAGTCTGCGGTGAGTATAGGTTTTACTGTGAAAAATTTTCCTCGCGGGGAGGAAGAGGGTAGTATATAACCTTAATTCCCTCTATTTCGCTTAGCACGTATATTATATGTATTACGGCAATAATACAAGAGCGGAAATAAGGTAAAGAAGGTCTATAGATAATGTTAATCAGGTTAGAATTGATTTTAGGTGAATAACTAAGGCATAGTAGGGGTAACTATTAATATTCGTAAGAGGTTGTCTTATATATAAATTTAATTTAGAATTAACTATACTATTATAAAGAATTATTTATTTAGTATTAATAGTTAA